>NDGN011550731.1:28683-41845 GCA_002564285.1 Tympanoctomys barrerae | reverse complement strand
AAAAAAAAAAAAAAAAAAATGAGAACAGGTTAGGAAGTATGTGAAAAAGTGACATATATTAGAAACTATAAATTGTCCTGTATTGCTAATGAGGGGAGTAGAGAATGAATGGTACAACAAATTTCACAGAGAACAAAGGCCTTAGTCCATAATGCTAAAGAATTTAGTTTATATTCTACAGTTTAAATTTTGTATTGAAAATTGTTGATTGGAAAGAGTTAACTAATAGCATTGAACAGGATGGTAATTTTCAGTTTCCTGTGTTTTTTTCTAATCATTGTGACAAAACCAACATGAGCGAAGTTGCTATCAAAGCCACCTAGATCAAGTTGGTGATGACTTGTACTAAAGAAATGGTGTTCACCATACAAATAGATCCTAGTCTGTTGGTCAAAAGAGGACGAGTAGGAGGTGGAAGAGACAGTTTACTTAAAATATGTTCAGTTAGTATTTTCCAGATAAAGATAGTTAGAATATGGTTATTAAGATCTAAGGAGTTGAGATTTTATTCTAGTTTTCTATTCTGTTTTATCATTGTATGTCTTGAATTGAGTGTTGTTTGTTAGTAGGACTTAATGATCAATATCGAGCAGGACAGTAATCTTCAATTTACTTGTGTCTTGTAATAATCATTCTGACAAAACTGACATGAATGAGGTTACTGTCAAAGTCACCTAGACCAAACTGATGATGACTTGAACTAGAGAACTAGTAGTCACCATTCAGAGTGGATCCTAGATTGTTGGCCAAAGGTACATGAGAGTTAATTCAGGGAAATCATTAGTTAGTATTATCCAGGTAAGGATATCTAGAAAAATGTTATTAAGATCTCTGGTGAGACTTCTGAGTTATTAATAATTGCATTTGTCTTTTTTTTTGGGGGGATACATGATACAGGTTGAGTTTCCCTAATTAAAATACTACACATGAAACAAATTCTTTACAAAGATAGATACCCCCAGGAGATTATTGTGCTGGCTTTGTATCACCAAGGATGAGATAAAATTAAGATAAAGTTCTAGGGCCATAGAGATAGCTCAGTGGCATAGCATCTACCTGGCAAGGTAAGGTCACAAGTTTGACTCCTAGTACAAAAAAAGAAAGATAAGTTTCTAAAGCATTGCGGAATCTATTTTTAGTCCTTCATTCCAGAAATAAGAATCAACTATGGGGAAAACACATATGTAATGCATTAAGTATTAATTTTTAATGCTTTTTGTCTCTAAGACATTTGTCAAAATGTATATTTAATAAATTATCATTTGATACCGTTATATTACATATTAACCATGCTTTCCAAAAGCTATTATCAGGCTGGCAAGATAGCCCAGCAGTCTAATGCACCTGCTTAGGCAAGCTTAGGCAGGCGCAGAGGACTGCAGTTCGATCCCTAGCACCGCATGCCAAACCAGCCTTGCCTTCAGAGTGGGCTGAGCTGCCCAAAAAAGTTTTTAAAAAACTAGAAATAAAAAAAGGGGGAGGCAACCCGCTCGGGCCCCCTTCTTGTCCCTCTCTTGGACAGGAGCTTTCTTTCCCCCAATAAATATATTCTACTCATTTTTTTTAAAAGTGCCTGCGATATAACTCAGCAGAGTAAATGCTTGCTTAGGTAAGGGGCCAGGGTTCGATCACTGGCACCACATGCTGCTCTGACCCTCCCCCAGGGTGTGCTAAGTGGGCAATGGAGTCCTATCACATGGCGCACGCCTGTAATCCCAGCAGTAGGGAGGCAGAAATCATGAGTCCAAGCTGCATAGTGAGACCCTGCCCACATATACCACACACACACATACACACAAACACACACACACACACCAGAAAAAAAAAAAAAGGCTATTATCCAACAGGAACTGAGATGACAGACTATGCCTCTCAGCCAGTACCTCTATGCAGTGGCACTGTGAGATGACTCTGTTCTTCAACATATGTTTTTACTCTTTTATGGACTTCTTTTGGGTCAGTTTGTTTAAGTTTTAACAAATAGTATTGGCCTTTTTGTCACTGACAAAAATAATAGCACCAAAGAAAGAAAAGAAACCTGTTTTACAATGCAAAGTTTTATGACACTTCAAAGAAAGTGGTTTAGCAGATATCAATAGGTAGTGATGGACTGTTGGATGTTCCTTGAAATAGGCCTGAAACAATTGTCTGAAAGCTTTATGAATTGTAGCTGGAGAGAATTTTGGCCAAGACATAATGTGATTTGGACAGCAGTTGTTTGTGGACACATCATAACATCACCTACAAGTACAATGAACCACCACCATACAGAACTAATATTACTAGGTTCCTTTTCCAGGAATACATCCTCCACATGTACCTCAAGCCCGTACCCCTAGCACAATACATTACGGTCTTTCGGGGCCAGGGAGATGGCTCAGTGGAATAAGCGCTTCCCTGGCAAGCACAAGGGCCTGAGTTCAATCCCCAGTTCTGCAAAAAATAAAATAAAAAAATAAATTACCGTCTTCTTTCAAATTGATTTTCAACTCCAAGGGATACAAAATGGAGTGTGTGTGTGTGTGTGTGTGTGTGTGTGTGTGTGTGTGTGTGTGTAGAGAGAGAGGGAGGGAGAGAGAGAGAGAATTTGTTTGCCATTTATATGATTTTAGATTTTTTGTCATCTGCCAACATAGGTGCTTGAATGTAAATATGTAAGCATTTGTTAAGCAATCAAATCCATGGTGAATTTAAATATATTAGTTTCTAACCTTAAAATTGATTGATGTGTTATTGCCAAGACAAAATTGGCTGTATTTCATTTTTCCTTTATTTTTGTGTGCTTTGGTTTTGGTTTTTGTGTTATTCTATACAGCAAAAAAAGGGCATCATTTATTCATTGCTAAAGAATCAGTTATTGTGAAGTATTTGTATATGATTCCTACCTCTTTCTGTGGCTCCCAAATGACATTTCTTTTTCATTCATCTCAAATCCTTTTTTGTTTTCTCCAAGACTGTTTTACCTACTTTTTAAAAAAAGAAAGCTCATCTATTAAGTATATAATTATGTGAAGTTATGACTTTATAGATCAGAAAACTTGAGATTCTGGTGAGGTACAGACTTTTTGTAGAATATGCACTAATCTTAAAATTGGAATTATGAGTCCTGTGACAGTTCATGTGGCTTTATCAGCCTGTTTTCTCATCAAATCCATTTGTTTGCCACTTATATGATTTTAGATTTATTGTCACCTGTCAATACAGGTGCATGAATTTAAGTATGTAAAGCATATTGGTAAATTCCTCCTTTCGCACAGAAGACCAAACAGGATAAAGTTTAAAATTCTCTGTGATAATAAAGTAATAATGCAGCATATCACTACAAGGCAGTAATAAAAGTGAAAAAGTAATAAAGTTTTAAACAAGTAATAAAGTTATTTCTATTACTAAATAAAACAATCACAGTGACATAAATTATATATTTTTTTCTTGGTTAGGCACTGAAGAAGATGTAGTAAAGTCAAAGAAAGCTTTCAGAAGTCAAGCAATAGTGAACCAAAATGCAGAGACGGAGCTCATGCTGGAAGGAGACGATGATGCGGTCAGTCTGCTTCAGGAGAAAGAAATTGACAATCTTGCAGGTAAATTTCTCAGCATTTTTCTTTTGCTGTGATAAGCACACAAATGTTACTGAATTCAAAATTTATCTCCTGTTGAATGAAAGTGTACAGATAGTTACAGTGATCAATCATGAATATTAATGATTTATTTCATTTTCTAGTATTGAAGAGAGAACTTCAAATATGTATTTTACTGACATATGAATAGCATCAACTTTCTATGTAAAAAAGAACAATTTTATACTGGGGAAATGATGTTTACGTTGTTCACATATAAAAGCCTTCATCATGAGGAAGTAGGACAGGATGAAGCCCTCTTGACTTCCGCATGTCCTCATCTGCTAACAGCTGTGAAGAATGGCCTCTTCAGCGAGGTGATCATGGAACTGCTGTTACCTCCCTCTGTTGATCTTCAGTGTCCCTCCCACACTGCTAATTCCCATCACTAGAGGACATTCTTTCCCTGCCACCCTCAGATCACCTTGTCTCAGGGACAATCTAAGGTCACTTGAGGATAGCATAAGCAATAAACAGATAGGTTATGACTATTTAAAGGGGTTGGCTAATAACCTTTTTTATTCTCAATTTACTTTGTGAATCTGATGAAAGCAGGTTACTTGTGATGAGACATACGTATGTTTGATGAAATTTTCACATACAATTTCAGAGCATTTGCCAAAGTCTAGAAACAACTTACCGAACAATTCCTTAGATCTCAAGTTAAAATCCCTGCTTTAGAGTCTTTAAAACTGACTAATAATTATCTCAGTTGTGTGATTTCCACCCATATAACATTGGAAGGAAGATGAAAATACAAAGTTGTACCTATGTTTATCCTTCAGTTCAAACAATGATACTTCTATTTCCAGTAAAATATAGCAATTGTTGGACATGACTATATAAAAGCCTCCTGTAGGAGCTGGCCAGATAGCTCAGTTAAGGCAGATGTGGAGCCCAGGGTTCAATCCCCTTGTCATGCCTCACGCCCCCACCTTGGGGTGTGCTGACACTGTGATTGAGACTGGGCGTGGTGGTGCACATCTGTAATCCCAGTGCTTGGGAGGCTGAAAACAGGATCACTACAAGTCCAGTCTGTGTAGTAAGAGTCTGTAGACTCTGTATTAAATACATTTTTTTAAAGCCTCCATTGACTTTTTTCTACAAATTACGGATTTCTTTTTACAAAAGAGTTGTTGTTATTAGCACAAAAGTGGAGATGGCCTTTTATTCTCCCTCTTTTAGATTAAGAAAATAGTATGGTTATTCAGATACCAATTCCTGGATATGTCAGTGTTATTGACATTTCTGTGTCAGGAAAACTTTTCTTATGGAAAATTAATAGTAAATCTATGACCAAATATTTTCTTTTTTTTTTTTTGACCAAATATTTTCTAAGTAAATATTTAAATTTTGTCTTCAGAAATGTAAGTAAATGAAGCCATTGATTTTTTTTTTTTTACCCACAGGTATGTGATTTTTCTTTTCCTGGTCTCATCTTTTATAATAAAAATCATAGAAGATTCACAACTGTGATACCTGACCCTTTGAGAATAATGCATTGTCTTTCCTCATTTATATATACTAACACATATGTTTTAGACTAGTATAGTTTGTTTTAGGCCCACTGGTCTTTTGTTCCACCGAAATTAATCAGTTGATTCAAACTTGCTTGTTCCTTAAAGTGTATCAGAGTAAAATCTGTGCAGCACTTATATAATTTCACATAATTCAACAAATATTAGTAACTTGTTTATAGCTCTCTTTCTGAATGATAGCTACTTACTAATACTAATTTCTGTTTCTAAACAAAATGCTTAACACATTAAGTTCAAGCACCTATAGTCAATAAAAGCACACCAGAAGCAGATCTATTTCAAAATTACACTAGACTATCATGATAATGTTACATAAAATTAATTTTCAAGGTCAAATTATGCCATACCTGACCAATTCACTATATCAAGACATCTCTATCATCTGTCTTTTAAAAGATTGTTTTTAATAGATTTGCATTTTTCCATATTTATCTCCTAACTTATACCATTCTTGAGGAATCCTTATGCCTGAAAGATCTGATAGATAATCCTAAAATATTGATCCTATGCAGAGTTTTTTCAAAATGTTTCTTTGACTTTGAATATAGGACAAAGATGTGAAAGTATGTTTTATCAAGAGTCACAGAAATAGTCTGCATAATTTATAGGAATATACAAATTCATTTTCTAAATTTTCAGTGAAATTTGTAGATTATCAATGAAATATTACATAAAATTTATTTTTGGAATTAATTACAAACCAGAATTCCTAGATTTAGAAATCAGTAATAAAATTTCAGGGCCAGGAGATCACTCAGCAGTCTAAATGCTGCCTGGAAAGCTCAAGAACCCAGGTTCAATCCCTGGTACTACATGCCATGTCAGCTGTGCCCCAGGCCTACAGAACCTGGCCACTGAAACTGGACATGGTGTGATGCATACCTGTAATCCCACCAGTGGAGGCTGAAACAGGAGGATCACTATGAGTCTGAACTATGTAGTGAGACAGTGTACCAAATACATAAATGTAAAAAAAAATATATTTCAGACCACACAAATTCATTTTTGTTGTTCTAAGAAGTTATTGTCCAGATTGCGGTTATCTCTGGCTCAGAAATTTAACTTTTCTAAATAACATCCTTATTCTTAACTTGGCCTCCTGAGTAAACCAGTATCACTATACTGCCCAAAGAAAACATCATTATTGCATCAAATCTAGATCAAAATTAAAATCTAAGGGATCCTAAAATCTGTATGCAATAATTAATATAATTTTATATTTATTTGGTATTTTAGAAATATTACATAAAATACTGATTGCACATCCTGAAGATGAAAATTATAGACTAAACTATTCATGAATTAATGATAAATCTTGATCATGATTAATAGAATTATTCCATAAAAAATATACAAATAGTTTTTATATTATACATGAAAACCACACCATTTTTGTAAAAGGGATATTAAACACAACCTGCTGATTAACACATCCCATTTTCCTCATCCTACAACATCCTGTTTTGATGAGATAACACAGAGATGAGACTATGCATTAACTTTTTGATATGTAATAAAGTTAAATTCAATCAGAAAAAGTATGCTAATTAATTAAGAGAACTGAGAAATTATACAAATGTTGTTAGTATTAATTTTGAATTTTTCTGGTTTAAGATATAAATTCATTTTTGTTTCTAAAAAATAAGAAAAACAGGAAAGAGACAAGTAACTGACATGTCTTTCTAGGAATCAGTGTTAAGAACCCATATGTACATAACCCATATGACCTTTACAACAACCCGTGATGTGGAAATTATTATGCTGAATTTTAGGAGTTAAGAGAAAATGCAAGTTAGAGACTTATACTAACATGCATAAGGTTAAAAACTGCATAAAAATAATATATATTTCCTTATAGTTCATGGGTTTAACTAAAATATATCAAATAGGACATTTAAATATATGTGTGGCTGAGTGTATAGGTGTGCATGTTGAAAGAGTAGTGCAAATACAAGACTATCTCTTTATTTAACTCTATTTTTCTGGCCCATTATATGATACTTAGAAGTGTGTGTATGTGTGTGTGTGTGTATGTGTGTCATATGTATATCATACAGATGCATAATAGTTAATTTTAGCTTTATGTTTTACATAGTCTGTTGCCTAAATCATTTTGATTTTTTTAAAAAACTCTTATAGATAACTGAATGCTTTTATCCGAACTTTATTTAAATATTGATCCTTTTTCATGTTTTCTCCATTCTTCTGGAAACTTCTAGTTTAATAAAAATAAAATGTTCCACAAAGTTCTACAGCTTTAAGTGTCATACCATTTTGTTTGACTTTTAGTTCCCTTTCTTCCCACGCTGTTCATCTCAGGAGGCAAGTTAAATATGTGTGATTACTAATTATTCAATTTATTATATAACAAATGGCTAATACAATTATAATATAGAACTATGCCAATCAGTTATTTTATTAATAACACATAAATTATATTACTTTGGGTGATTCATCAAAGCAAATTTAGCACCTTTTATTCCATATGTGCCTAAAGATTTTAATTTACTAATTATATTTTACTTAAACTTTGAAATTGGCTTACCTGATTTTAATCTAAAATCTCCATTATTTATTTTTGGCTGAAAATTAGCAAGCTATTTCTTTAAATAGCTTCTAAAATTTAATATTCACTCACATTTATGTGAATAGGGCTGGGGAGATAGTTCAGAGGAATAAATGCTTACCTGTCAAATTTATGTGAATAGACAAGTGTGTGATTTAATTTAACTGATAGAATTGTGTTTCACTGTGAAATGTATTTCATTAATTTTAGAGTGTCATATATGTTGAGTCACAATAGAAGTATTTCATGTAACAGAACTGGAATTTATATGAATTTCGTTATTGTCACTTCCAAAAGTTTTTAACTATACTTAAGAATTTTGAGCTAATGTTGATTATAATGATAGTCTTTTACGCATTGTTACCAATTCTATAAATTATAATTGTTTTTGTTGTTTACATGTATAAACTGTTGTTACCAACAATTCATGCATTCATTTAATACCCAGTAATTAAAACATTTTCCACAGACCTAATATCCAAACTTCTTCCTCCCTAAAATGTCCTTTCCATCTCTCCATTCTATACCCTCCATCTCTTCCTGTTAAAAGTAATCCCCATTTAATACCCAAAGAAATTCTCATTGACCCATCATGTAATTTCATAATATTTTTAACATTTTGGTTTTGCTGGGGGGGGGTGTTGCCCCCAGAGGGAGACCAGGGATTGAACCAAGGACCTTGTGCTTGCCAGACAGGTGCTTACGCTGCTAAGCTATCTCCCTGGCCCATTTTTAAGATTTTGGAAGCAGCTTATTGATACATAATTTGCCTATCATACAATTGCCTCACATATATTTTATAAATCAGTGTTTTTTGTATATTTACAGTTACACAACGATAGCTACGTGAATTTTAGAACATTTTATCACCCAATAAGAAACTTTGTACCTTTTCACTGTTCTTCTATCATTTGCCTGTTCCCCAAGAGAACTGCCACCTCTTGTTTTCACCTTTTGGTTTGTATGAATAATACTCTATGAACATTTATGTACACAATTTATATGAATATAATTTTTGTTTATTTTAAATATATATGGAATATATATATATATATATATATGGAAGAAGAAACTGTGTGAATCTAGTAGTAACTCTATGTTTAACATTCTAAGAAAATAGTTTAGGAAATGGCTCAACCATTTTACATTCCCAGCAGTAATATGTGAGAGTTCTAATTTCTCCACTTGCATCCCAATGCTCATTATTTTTGTCTTTTTATAACAACAACCCAGAACATTTTGATTGTATCTTTCTTCCAGCAATTTCCATATGGTTTCATATCCAGTAAGTTTTTCCATTTCTTTCTTCTTAAGAAACTAGATACTATATATTTGAGAACCATGGAAAAGTCTTATAAAACAATTGCTTTAAAGGCTTCCATTCCCACTTACTTCCACGAATTTTATCATTTTCAGTAAATGTCATTTAAGTTTTCCATTATACAATAAAAATACCACACTACTCTTAATCAACAATTTTTCTTTGTCACATAAAAAAGTGCAGTACAGCCAATGGATTATAATGGTATTTTGAGTAGTTAGAAAGAATATCTGGAGGGGCCAGGGAGATGGCTCAGTGGAATAAGTACCTGCCTGGCAAGCACAAGGGGACTGAGTTGAATCCTCAGTTCTTCAAAAAAAGAAAAGAAAAAAGAAAGAAAGAATAACTGAAATAGGAAATCAGCAACATAGAGAATGAGTTAGAATGTAAGAGTTGGGGCCGGGGAGATGGCTCTGTGGAATAAGCGCTTCCCTTGCAAATGCAAGGGCCTGAGTTCAATCCCCGGTTCCAAAAAAGAAAAAGAAAAAAGTAGAATGTAAGAGTTGGGTTTTTAAGTGTGAATAATGTGAATTTTCAAAATAATAGGTTTATAATCATTTATACATATACACATATGTACACAAACACATTTACTTCAGGAACTGAAAACCAGAGGAAATGAATTATGTCAATTAAGAATGAGAAAAATATAGACAAAAGAAGGAAATCTATTAGGAAGCTCTCCTAGGTGCTAGCAGCTGCCTTCTGACTCACTGTGTTGCCTGTCGCAGTTAGTCCTGCCTGATGTTTAGGGGCAATAGGTTTTCACATTATTGTAAACTGATCAGATTGTTTCCATTTCTTGGTTGACATCCGTCTTAGTTACTTCCTTTGTTGCTGGGACACAATACCCAGCACCCACAACTGAAGGAAGGAGAAGTTTATTTTGGCTCACATTCAATCCATACTGAATTGGCTCAGGACAGAAAACCAGAGCAGAGGGCAAGGCAGAGTGGCAGCAGAGAGAGGGGAGGAGTGGGAGGAAGATAAACCATCCTGGGCCATGCTACAATGACCTGCTGTCTTCTAGTGATGCCCAGCTCTGAACAGCAAGCCAGGCTAGACTCCCCCAGTATGATCACCTTCCAAAAATGGGGGACATCTAGATATAAACCCTAAAACGTCTTACGAATTCAAAGTGAAATCAAGTGTTAAATGATGCAAATAGGGAGGACAGGGAATTTTTTCTTAAATTTTACCATCTCTGCTTACCTGATGTTGTGTTGTGTTGTGTTGTGTTGTGTTGTGTTCTGTTCTGTTCTGTTCTGTTCTGTTCTGTTCTGTTGAGACCAGTTCTTGCTGTGTATTTCAGGCTGTACTGGTCTTGCTGTGCAGTATAGAGTGGCCTTGAACTCACAGTGGTCCTTCTGCCTCAGCCTCCCAAGTGCTGGGCTTACAGGCATGTGCTACCACATTCAGCTAGCCTTTCAATGTTTTGAGTGAAATTTCCAGACACTTGGGACAAACTTATTTTTATGGAATTGACTGGCACATAGGTATCTGATGCACATATATGAAAAAGGAAGAACCCAAAATTCTGTGAAAATATAATCAAAGGAAGGGAATAATTGTGAAAGCTAAGAAGTATTCAGGGAATTTTTTTAAAGAAAAAAGGAAACATATGGCAAAAGCATAGAAATTTTTGGCTCATCCATTTACTGGAATGAGGATATGTAGTATAGAAGAGAAACATGTTCATTGTTACCTACATGGACACAGCTACATTCTGTCTCAGATTAGTCTGCTTGGGCCTGATTATTCCATGCGATACAATTTCAATATGGTGAATGTATCATTCTCTTTTAAAACTAGTACAGTATTTTTTAAAGATATTGCATATTTATTTTGTAATTTTAGTCACAGAATCTAACTAGAATTAATTCAACCTGGTATTTGTATTTAGGAAAAAAATATCTTTTCAACATTCTGGATTCCCCAAAATGCATTTTGGTCAGGATTTTCCCTTTCATTTTTAAACCCATGTGTATTTCAAGGGAAATCTAATCCATATGTCCCTGACTCACTCACACTTAACTCATCAAAATGTTGTTTAGTAAAAGCTATTTGATGTTTAAAAAGCCTTATGAGTCTTTATAAGTCTTTTTTCTCCCTCTTTGAATTAGGAAGTTGCATTGCCAGTCATAAATAGTATACCCAAAGGGTTCATGTTCAGCTTCAAACACAGAGTTCACAAAACTCTTAGCGACTACAGTAATTCATGACCATTACTTTAAAAAGCTAAAATATTTAAATTTCTAACTTAATTTTTAAATCAGTTAAAGAGTTGTTTAAAAATTAAAGCTTCACATGGAATATTTAGCTTTCTTTGCCCCACCTTTTTTTTTTTTTTGACAAAGCCTGCAAGGCTATTTTAGACCTGATGTTTCACTATAGCCATATTTCTTTGTTTACAAAAATATGTGTCCCCATCAACCATGGATTTTTACAGTTTATAAAACACTTTTAATATCTTCTCAATAGCAACAACATTCCTATTAAATAAACTATGTAAATTGAAAATGTAATAAAGAACACAATTCAGATATGTTTATTAGACATCAACCATGATTCAACTCATATAAAACATTCATCTTTTTTATTTTATGAGTAAACCACTTTTTGTTTTTCTTCTTTTTTGGTGTTAGTGTTTTGTTTAGTATATTTCCCTTTTAATGAAGTTTATTGGTGAAATTTAGATATGATAATGATCAATTCATCACAGGGGATTTGTCCACCTTTTTGTTATGGGCTAATTTTTACAAATCACAATGTGTTCTTTCTAATATAGTGTTCTAATTGAAATATATCTTGTTTTTACTTTAGTCTCTGTATAAAAATATCTATAGGAGATAATTCCTTATGAATTTATAGTCATGCTGCCAGTCCTAGCAAGGACAGTAAGTAGCTATCCTGTCAATAAAGCATAGCTTTCTACTTGCAAGGGACTTAGCCTTCATATGTCTTTTTTTAGAAAGTAGATAAATGAGGATATTAATCATTCTCTACCAAATATAATATAGGTCATCTTATTTATTACTCAGAGGAAAAAGGTGAAAGAACAAAACAACTTTCCTACTAGCAAATTGTAGATATTAGCAAAAAGGAGGGGAGGAAGAGATGTGGTTTACACTGTCTTATCACTGTCACAGCCGAAAGTGCCCTTTCTTTCTCTCTCAGAAAGACATGGGCACTGATATTAAGATAAGGTGAAAAACTGTTTTACCACTACATTTAGAGCAGTGCTGTTCAAAAGGACCAATAAATCTTTCTGCATACTAAAAGCAGATTTTAAATATTTTATTTTCTTGCCTCTGTGCTGCAGAGGAGAATAGCAGCTTGTATTAATTAAAACAGTTACTCCACTGAGGGCAATCACATTACATTCTTACTCTAATATCAGTTCAAATCAATGCTACCATAAGCACAAGTCTAG
Source organism: Tympanoctomys barrerae (assembly GCA_002564285.1). NCBI lineage: Eukaryota > Metazoa > Chordata > Mammalia > Rodentia > Octodontidae > Tympanoctomys > Tympanoctomys barrerae. Next base: position 29,370 of record NDGN011550731.1, on the reverse strand, counting down.
ACCTTTTTATCAGCAAAAAAGAAGATAGTTAAACTGAATAACTGTTAAGAAATATTTGTTGTTGTTGTTATTGTTGTTGTTTTTAAATTTATCTATTTGGTATAGGGTCTTACTGTGCAGGTTGGACTCAGTAATCCTCCTGTTTTCAGCCTCCCCAGTGCTGGGATTACAGGTGTGTGCCACNACACCTGGTCTTGTGCCCAGCTCAGCATGCCCAGGGGTGGGCTAACATGGCATATGGAGCTGGGGATCGAACCCCAGTCCCTGCACTTGCGTAAGAGGCGCTTAGTCCGCTCAGCTATCTCACCAGCCCTAAGGAATTAATTTTTTTTTTTTCGGAACCGGGGATTGAACTTGGACCCTTGCGCTTGCCAGGGAAGCGCTTATTCCACTGAGCTATCTCCCCGGCCCCTAAGGAATATTTTAAATAATTATTTTAAATATCTTTTTCCATGCAAACTATTATGCAGTCTTATTAACCATAAAATTACTGATTTAAGTGTTTTGTGTTCATTTTTATTCAGAGTTCAATTAATTTTTCTTTCATTTTCAGTCACTAACTTATGAAGTACCTACTTATGAACTGAATGTATTCTTCCAGTTCCATTTCTTTTTTTTTTTAAATTTGTTTATTTTTTATTTATTTTGTGTGTGTGGCCAGCTCAGCCCACCAGGGGGCGGGGCTGG
>NDGN011550731.1:0-28633 GCA_002564285.1 Tympanoctomys barrerae | reverse complement strand
CTTAGCTTAGCTTGTTCTAAGTAGGTGCTTTAGACCACTGAGCCATCTCACCAGCCCTCCAGTTCCATTTCTATATGAAATAGAAATAGCAAAAACAAAGAATCAAAGATTACTTAACAGTAAATACATCTTGCATCTAAGATTAGGATGTGAGAATGTTTGCAGTTATTACCAAAGTTTTGGGTAGGTAGGTACTGGGTGTGGAGATGGAACCAGATAAGTGGTAAAGAGGTAAATGTGAGTGAAGAGCAGAACTGGGAGACATAATTAACATTTGTGAAAAGAAAACAACACTAGAGGCTAGTAAGTATCCATCTGTATGCCTTAAGGATTAGACTTCACTTTATTCAGCAGGAAGTTAGATTTCAACAGAAGGACTTCATCCATGATTACGTACTATACAAAGAGATGAGCCAAGATATAAAGCTGGTTTTCTGTTTCCTAAAGCCCCCTTCATTCCACTTCATCAGAGCATATGAGTTCATTTCAAATTGCAAACCATTCGTGGGTTAACAACTCAATGGGTTAATTATGTGTAAGTGAATATAAAAAAGAATATATTAGAATAGAAAATGTCAAATTTTATATATAGTAAGGACAAGAACTGGAAGGATCTCTTCGTCCCCTGTTCTCTAGCATCAGACCCAACTTGCCTCCATTTGGGTGTGTTTATCCAAGAAAAACAAATATGAGTATTTAATGCCTACTGTACACAAGACATTCAAGTGGGCACTTGAAGTAAAAAACATAGATGATAAATGTTCCTAGTTGGTTCACTGTGTCTGTTGGATATCCAGAATTTTCAAAAGCATATAATGGTTTGAATTTTGAGAACCCAGTTGGATTAAAAGTGTATAATAAAAACCACTGACATCACCCAAGTAAAATATGAATACATAGAGCAAAGAGCAGTAAGGCAGCTTGAGATCCCTATGGAACAGCAAGGTTTAAAGGACAGCCAGTGAGGAAGTCCTCTCAGGGCTACTGAGAAAACAAAATCAAGCAATAAGAGAATAAGAAACTTGTTTTCTCTAGAGGGCCAAGACTCTGGTTTAGCATTTTTTCAAACTGATGTTCCTTGCAACACAGGTATTCTCAAAGGTACTAATGAGAAAAAATTCTATGATTACATTTAGTTAAAATTCTGAATTTGAGCCAAGCATGATAGAGCATAATTGTAATCCTAGCACCTAGGAGGCTGAGACAGGAGGACCCCCATGAGTTTAAGGCCAGACTGAAACATGGAGCAAGGCCTAGTCTCAAAAACAAACATACAAAAATTGTGGATTTAGATTTCAATGTTACACAGGGTTTTCTTTTTTTTTTTAATTTAAGGATTTTAGCTTATTGATCACATGCATGTCCTAAAGACTGTTACCTCAGAAAAGGATGGGAGTAAAGCTAAGGAAGCAAGTACATATGAGAACTAAAAAACAGAAACTGATATGCAGACACTTGGCAAAGAAAGAAAGGAGAAGGACACAGATAAGTGATAGAGGGAGCAAGGAGCATAGGACCAAGAGGACAATTAGATACTAAGAGGACAGGTTGCTTGCATAGCAAAGAACGATGGACTCTCTGAAAGTGGAGAAAAAGAGGTCTGGATAAATGCACATGCTGAAATATCTTTAGATACAGGAAAACATCATCAGAAAGAATGATAAAATTTGATATTTGTCCAAAATATAAAAACAGTAATGTCTCAGGTCTCAGTACAAGAATATTTCTGGTCTTCAACAATTCATTTCTCAAAAGTGTGAGGGAAAATTTTGCCTCCATTTTCAAACTACGCGTCAGGTGACCAACACAACTATCTTCACTAGAACTGTGGAATTAGGGGCTTGGGAGATTACTCAGTAGAATAAGTGCTTCCCTGGCAAAGGCAAAGACCTGAGTTCAATCCCTGGTTCCAAAAAGAAAAAAAAAAAAATAGAATTGTGGAATGAATTAAGTTCATGAACCGAAGTACCATATATTTCACTTGTTACCCATAGGATGGGCAAATATACAAAGATGAAGTTTTACATGGAAGACCCACCTTTTAACCTTCTTCTCAGACATGTGACCCCCAAAAATGATAAACAGCTGCCCCACATGCAATTTCTGAGCTCTAAACTTTGATTGCTTAACCTAAATAGTTTTGATATTCAAGGCTACAAAACTTAGTGTCATCTCTCACTCCCCTGAGCTCTGGGTAAACTTGTTTCTTGCTCACTTGTGTCAAGGCTACAACTATGTGTCTGTTCAGACCATTCTCCCTATTTACACTGCTTTCCCCTGCCCTCCCTCTGTGTCTCAGTCTCCCATCACAGTTCATTTCAGGTGCCACTCTCAGCATTCCACCCCAACTTCACCTTAGACCCTCCCTAGTAAACACAGAAACTTCTTTATGAATGTTGAAAGACTTTTTTTAACCCCTTCTTGGTGGAAGACAGTATACATAATGGGTAAATACATCAACTTTGGGATTAGATTTTAATTTATCTCTATTATTTACTAGTCATATGACCATCCCGAAATTGAATTCACATTCATTTTCTCATCTGTAAAATGAAGATAATAATCATAGCATGGTTAAGAGAAATGAAATTAATTAATGGAAAGTTCTACACAACAGTGTTTAAACCCTTTCTCCCTGTCATGATTATTCTTTTATATTTTCTATTTTACCTTGAGGTCTTTGTGTGTAAATCTGTGTTATTTATTTGTTTATTTGCAATCTTAAGGGTTGAACCCAGGATTTTTCTTTTAAGACAGAGTCCTACTTAGCTACCTATGCCGGCTGCAAGCCTGTGGTAGTCCTGCTTAATCCTTTATAGTACTTGGGATTTAAAGACATGCCCCACCATGCTCCACTAAAAGTCAAGCCTTATGAGTCACATTATTCCTTTCTAGTGCTCACAGTACACCATACATTCAGTAATTTCATTTGAGAACATGAATAAATGATTGCTAGTTTAAGTCTGTGAACCTAATTGACAAAGTAGGAACAATGTATACTCTGGGAAAAATAGAGCAGTTACACAGTTACACCACTTAAAAATAATAGTATGCATATGATTTATACAGAATAACCAGTTACATTTTAACCTTTCTTGACAGTAGCAATTTCTTAATTCACTAAAATTCAGTGTGTTTCATATTTTTAAAGAGCAATTTAGAATGGGCTGGTGTCTTAAAAATATAAAAAAATAATGTTATTTTAAGTGGCTTTTACTGTGACATAAATGCAACAATGTTATGTAACATTATGTGTATTCAATTGCATAAACAGACTGCTGTGTGATGGATACTGTTAAGTGAATAAGACAATGCCTCTTTCTTCAAATAGCTTAACCAAAATGGGAGAGACAGACTTTGAAACACTTTATATTCAATATAAGCACTGCAATAAAGGTATGTAAGAAACTATGGGAATAAAAAGGCAAACACTTATTCCAACTGAGCGCACAAAGATTGAATCCTACCAGTCCTCTAGATTTAAATCATATCCTCTGCTTTATTCACTCATCTAGTGTAGTAGGAATTTACTCTTCTTTCTCATTAAATGATATCCTTGTGCCATAAATGAGTCATACCCTTCCAGAAGGTGAAAAATGTATTCCATATGTTGAACTAAATATAATATAACCAGAAACACAAATCTCAGCCAGCTCACCTATTAAATCAAAAGGCAGGGCAAATTATCACACTAAACAGTGAAGCTATCACTTTTTTTAGTATTTTTAGGATCGGCACTAACTTGGTGCTCTTTTACTTAAACTGCATGCGCTTCCATAAAATCACTCGTTGCCTTCGCAGAAAATGTACTAGTTTTTATTGTCTTTTAAACTTGAACTACCTCTTATACAGGTAAATTGGACAACAGAAATGGTAGGGTAAAGCTTAGCAGATTGTCTTTATTTTGAATTATTTATTGTAAACACATTAAATAAGATGGGGTTTTAGATAACATTAGTGTAAATATAGGATGTTCCATCATAGTGAGCACACATCATGCTAAAGTATAGCACTCAGTTGTTCATATGAAAGCTCTCCATTCTTTCCATGTCTGTTTCAAGCTATGGTCTTTTGAGTTTTCCCAGAAATAAGTTTACTCAAATTTTAAAAGATTATTGCATGATCTTAAGTAGCACCTCTCGTTTCATACAGTAATAATTTCAAGAAGCCAGCAAACTATGCAGATAACTGGCTACTGTTCATCTCAATCTTCAGGATATATTGTACTTAAGTTACCAGAAGGCATTAAAACTGGACACAGTGAGCTTTTATATGAATTTGGGCTTATAGCATGTTTGTAATAGATAGTTTAGGAAGCATTCATTGTGTCAATAAGTTCATAATAGTGTTAATATTTAAATTCATAGACCTTAAAATTTGTATTCTAGAGTTGTTCAAGCTATCTTTCTATAATTCAAAAAAATGCTTTGTAACTGTTTCCAGGCAAGAATTTTTTTTTTTTTTAATTTCAGGGAATCCTTATTCTGGTAATTTATTTGGACAACTATCAATGTTCTCTATACATAAAACAAGTCACACTCTAGGGCTTCTTTTTACTATCATTTTTCTCTTTGAGGCATTTAAAATGCCTGAAACCCAGGGAACTCTTCTGGACAATAGAAATCTAGGATTCGGTGCAGTGTTTTTCCAATACTTTCCCTCTCCTACAGGGACATGCACAAACACCTACACTTTATTAATGCCTACAGTTTTCCTAGTATTACAAAACAAAGTTTCAATATCCTTGTACCCTTCAGTAATATATTCTAAGTTGTTTTGAGATTATAGCATTTTATTCTTTTAATCCTCTGAGTAAAGCATTATGTTTAAATCGATTGTGCTGTACTTATATTATTCCAAAATGGTGACACATATGCTATATTATGTTTATCACTCATTGTATGACTTATTTCCCTACAAATTTTATAACATTATAGAAATATTTGTAACAGTTTATTCCATGGTTATATTTTTGTTGCTAACAATTTCAGGACTAATATTCTTGTTACTTGAACATAAAAATTAAACATTCATAACAGTCTCAGTTCTTTTAAATAAGGTCAGTATTTTAAGTTTAACAATTTTACCAAAAGTAGTCAATGTTTGCTATTAAAAAGTAAAGCTATTTTACACTATACAACCATTATTCAAATGGTTCTAAATGTATTATAACTTTATGTACCCTAAATGTTGATTTTTTAATGAATATAATCAGGTAATCCTAACAGTGCTAATGTAAAGTAAGCTTCAACTCTTTTCTCCATATTTATTCTTTGCTGTGCTTCAGTGGGAAAGCTTATCACTTTTTGAAAATTTAATTGTCATAATTACCTTTTAAAATCTAGGATGCTATTGGCCTGCCTTTAAAAATTGTTTTTATATCTGAGAAAAAAGAAATCAAAAGAAAAACCTCCGACCTTTGGTTACTGGCCTGGTCTGTACACAGGCCCTCGTGCTGGGAGGTAGCCAGAAGCCCACAGATTAGCCATGGTGTTCTTGTTGAGTATAAACAACATGGAAAAACACCAACTTCACACAGAATCATACAATGATATGAAATAAAAAACAATTGAATTTTATTTAAGCATAGACAAAAACAGGATCACTGTGCATACCACAAACACACCAAACATCTCCCTCTCCTGGCTAATATGAGTAACTGCTGCTTTCCAAAGAGAACTTTACCTTTCCTGCCTCCCTTCCTCTTGAGCAAGGTTTTTTTTAAGATATCCAGTCATGGAATTACTCCTGCTGGCCCCATGGAGAGCAGAGCTCTGCCTCCTTGAAGCCTTCCCCAAATCATTTAACCAAAATCCAGATGCTATCAGTACAAAGCGTCCTTTAACACTATGGTTCCCAGGGGTGGATACCTCCCTAATTGCAAGAGCAATAAGCCTAAGCCCAGCTGTGTTCCTGGTGGTCTTGCAAGACAGCATTGATACATCTAGAGCCCAATATTTTTTAAAGGCAAACATCTTGATAGTATTAAATAAAAACATGAATGTTTTCTAAACTGTAAAATTTATTAAAATGTTAATGTATTAAGTCTGCAGCTTTATAGTTTTGATTTTCAGCAGCATATTGAACCCCACAAATATTTAACATTCTGCTTTTTAAATATTGGTAATACGTAGTCCCCTTTTCAAATATGAGACATGTGTTCTTTCTATTCTGATTATACAATGAGATTTGCCACCTCGACTTTTTAAAGATTTTATGGCTCTAAAGACAAATTGATTCTTCTCAAGGTTCTTTTCATTATGCTGGAGTAGTGTTTGCACTATTTTAAATTAACATGGCGAGTACTACCTCTAACCTTTAAACATAAAAATGGATTGATTTTTTTAAATATTATATTCTCAATTATAAAAACTAAGTAACATTTTGATCACTTGAAATGGTTCAATTTAAACTACATGAATCACTGATGGGAAGCGTTTCCCACCCACTTAACAGTCGCTTAATAACTATTTCTTTGTGTGCTGAATACATTATTATAGTGTATCCTTTTATCAGAGTACTGACTGGAGTCAATATATTTACAGTCAATTTCTGGCTCATATCCTGAGCACAGTTTAGGAGGTTGAATTTATAGTTACTTAAATTATTCTACAGAACAGAACCAGCTAGATCACCATCTCAATGACATTCAGAGATGCTGCTCTTTTAAAACTGGATTTGGAAAGTGGTCCAAGGTTTTCAAATAACAAGGTACCATATGGAAGATCCTCTGGATTGTGATTTGCCTTATGTAATCATTTTAATTTTGGATCCCTAAAATCCAGGGGCTCCCCCAAAGGGGATTAGAACATAATCCTCTCTCTCTATTGCAGAAGTGGATTAACTCCATATTCTCTGTGGCTGGTTTGCTCCCTGAAGGCGACAACAAAAAGACTCAGTGTTCCTTGAACATGCTATGGAATTGGGAGCTGTAATTGGACATTTCCAAAGGATGGGGGGAAATGACACACTGTTAAGGCTGGATGTTTCATGATGCGTCTTTCTTAAAGAAAGACCATTTTGAAGTCCTTTTATACACTCCCAGAAAATCTCAACTCAATAGAACAAAATTGGAGTAGAATCAAAAGGAAGTACAGTCCCCTTTCGGAAACAAGAAATAGAGAAAATGTGTTCCCTCTTAAAAGTTCATGGGCTGTATACTTATAATTCTTAATATACTTCAGTAAACCAATGAGTATGGTTTCTATAATTCGTTTCATGATTTTTACAAAAATTTCCCAGTTCAGTTGTTTGGATATGTTAAATTACTTTTAAAAGGAAAAAAAAGTGGTTCGCCAGTTTAATGCTTTTGGCCCTTTTTTAGTCTCCAAATGCCAAAAACCTCTATTAAACCATAAATCACTAGTCTCTTTATTTAGCATGAAGACTTTTATGAAGTTTCAGCAAGGACCGAGGATGTATAAGATGATACTTTTGTTTCTAATGTAAATTACATCACCTTCTTTCTCACCTTGCCCCAGTCAAGAGGAACATTGCTTGAATTTCCGCAAAGGGGAAGAATAGAGTAGGGGCCTGGAGAGGAGCGCCGCAGTCACGGAAGGGTTAAGGGAGCGGTTCGGAGCGCCCGCCCGAGTGCTGGGGATTCGGCGAGGGCGCGGGAGGCTGGAGGCGCCGCCGAGCGCGCACACAGAAACTCCAATAAACACAAAGAAGGGCCTGGGGAATAGAAACCCAAATCCACTTGTAATCGTACAAGAGATTCGGGCATAATTACTTGAGCAACCTAGATTAAGATTGATGAGCCTTTAAAGTGGCGCTTCAGATCGACCGCCTCGCCCTTTGGAAAGAAAAACCTTGTAGAGCTGAAGTGGACCCAGACTCGGCTCGGCTGCGCGGTGTGAAGCGCCCGCCCGGGACCGAGACCACCGGGGTCCCTAGGGCTCCTCAGAGATGGAGGGAGTGCAATGAAGGAAAGGGCCTTCCGTTAGTCCGCTCAAGGCGCTGCCGACTGAGGGCTGGACACTGACACTGACACAGTTTGTGCGTAGCCGCCCCCCACCCCCCACTCCACCCCAAGCAAGCCCGAAGCCGGCCGAGCCCTGTCCGTAACTCCGGCGACAGGAGTGGCCAGGCTTTGTGCAGGGCAGCGGCGGCCCGACGCGTTCTGCTCCCCGAGAACGCGAGCCTCGCCGCAGCCACGTCGCTCGCGCCCGGCAGAAGCGGTGGCTGCGAGACGGGTTTCGGCTCGGTGGGCCAGGGCCTGCGTGACCGCGGGGAGCTGGCTTCTTACTGCCTTTATCCTACTGTTATTGTGACCCTTTGCCCACACGCTTTTGAGGAGAGCAATTCCTATCGGAATTCTGATGCGCCCTTGGATAAAAAAGGGGGCGCGTTATTTCTGATTTCCTGTTGTGTGTTAAGACCAGGATAACCAAGGATAACTCTTCTTTGGGGTGTTTAAAGAGCGTATTTAAGTAATGCCGCTTTGAGCCAATATTCTAAGACGTGGAATTCAAACTGAGGGAATTTGAAGTACGTACCCCAGTAGGCACACTTTCTAAACACCTTTCCTAAAGCTCAGTTTCCCCGAGTTTCAAGTTAGGAAACACTATATGGAGGCCCTTTTCTGAGAACCATTCTGTTTAAGTATCCTACATTTACATCACTTTTGACCAATTCTGTTAGTAAATGACTGCTGAGATTTTCGTTCATTTTTTCAGAACTTTAATGTCCGTGTATACACCAATATGGGTCGCGTCTGAGAACATTGATATTAAAATAATATTCTTGCAGTATACTAAGGGTGGACTTTATATATTTAGGTCCTTTTTTAGTCACCTTTTCTCGGGTCTCCTTGGGTAGTGCCTCTGTAGGGTGGGCTGGCTTTAGGAGATGGTTGGTTTTTGGAGACTATGCTGACTGCTGAGGTCTTTTGGAAAGCCAGTGATGCTCAATGGCGAATCCGACCTTACGGAATTCGTTCTGTACTTTTAAGATAGTAAGAGCAGGGCTTCACCAACCGTGGTAGGATTTCTAAGCAGAGACAAAAAAAACTCATGAGCTCCTGTACCCTGCTCCCTTAGCGTTGTATAGAGCTATTTATCTCTAATCTTGTTAATAAAGTGCTGTATAAAACCTAGGCAGTCCTTACCTAAATGAAAGACCTTCCGGAATAACATACACACTTTTTGTTTGTTTGTTTTTGGCACATCCTTAAAAATGAAATCTTGTGGTACCTTCTGGGAGGGAGCAGGATTCCACTAGGGAAGAGGGTGTTCAGCCTGACTCAGTGCCTTTGACTTGCAGGCCCAGTGGTACTCAGCACCCCAGCCCAACTCGTGGCTCCTGTGGTGGTGGCCAAGGGGACTCTCTCCATCACCACGACAGAAATCTACTTCGAGGTAGATGAGGACGATTCTGCCTTCAAGAAGATCGACACAAAAGTGAGTTAAAGTTATTCTTTGGTGTATGGTATTGGTGGCTTTGTGGCAGGAAGTGGTTTTCAATTTGCTTAGTTTTAAATGACAGTGAGGGAGGAGTAATTATTTCTTATCGAAAATAAAATGAATAAAATAGTATAAGCTCTCTTTTATGGACCTGAAGAATATATTAATGAGTTTGTGTTCTGTATTGCCATAGCATTTTCAAAGCTTTTCTTTGCCTTTGTGTGAATTTGGTCAGATTTGGTAGTTGATCCAGTTATCCCAAGTCGCTGTCCTGCGGCATCTCAGTTTCTCAGGAAGACTAGGAAAGATTTTGGAAATTTTTTATTAAGATTATTTTTAATTTTGAAAAGTATGGCTTGCAATGTGGATTATTTATTATAAGGAACCTGGGGTAAGAATATTTAGATACAATTTCACCTCCCAATTACTATCACATACATTGTTCATCTAAGAAACTGATCTTTCAGGAACTTTGATTTTAAATGTACATATTAACTATCAGATGTTTAAAGGTTGATTTCTTCTGTAAATTGTAGTGCCAGAAAATACATATTTGGACCATATGGAATGAACAAATATTTAATATATCATATAGACTTTTGTTATCTTATAGATTTTAATCATTTGACTATTAGAGCATCTCTACACCTCAAAATTGTCTTCTGAATTCCATGTTAATGTTCTAACTTTGTTATTATACAATTTGTAAACTTTTTTCCTGAGATAAAAATTCAAGATCATTAAGTATCATACTAGATATTTCTAGTGTCATTTTGCAAAGATCTTTCTTTAACATGTTTTCAGAGGCAGACATTCAAAAACAGTCAAATATGTCCACAGACCCAAAATTTTATTGTATATATTTAATTTGTATGGACAAATAAAGTATTATAGAAAAATAATCAAGAGTCCAAAGTTACCGCCACCTGAACTAACTCACTGACCAGTCCTTTCAGCACTTGTTGACTATTAAAATACTCCAAAACACTTCTTTCACTTTTAGCTCCAAAAGCAGGGATTTTTTATTAAAAGGGCTTGAAGTGCTCAATTTTAAATAATCAAAAGCCTTCCTATATGTTTTATCATGAGTTTACTCTATGAAATAAGAAATTTTGGTTTTCTCATTTATTCTGCTGATAGAATCCTTACTGTATAAGATAGCATTTGTCATAAAATATATTGGTCAGAAATAGTAAAATCAATTTTAACATATACAGCTAAAAATTTTAGTATGACTTTAGTCAGATTTCTAATTCAGTGGTTTATACCATAATGATAGATTTTTTCCAGCTATCAAAAATGCTGCAGAAATGCCAGAAGAGCAAACTTTCACAGGTAGATTTAAACTGTGTTGGTTGCAGAAAGGAAGTCTTACAACTAAGACTAAGTAAGTAAGATGGCTCACTTCTATAGCTCTTTTTATACAGCTATATAGCTGTATAGCTTAAAATATAGATATTTTAAGGTTTGTTTCATTAGCATATTCTTCATAATGTTTAACACATTTAAGTTCAGTATATCTTCAAACTGAAGAATCCCATCTTTTGATAGAAAAACAATTTAAAGTCAGACACGACTTGTATTTTACTTCATTTATTTGCTTCTAATTAAATAAAAACCAGCAACAGAAATTAAAATCTAAATCACAAAAGTAATTATCCAGTGTATTTCAAGTGCATTTTTCAAATATATAATTCAGATATTCAAGCGTAATTATATAAGCTGAATTCAAATTTCTTTGAATATATTTAAATAACATTTCAAGTATATTTATGGAATGTTAGAAATAGAACAAGCAATATATTTGAAACAAAATGTAAACTTTTTAAAGTTCAGACACTTTCAAAGACAGAGAAAAGTACCAGAGGAAATCTACCTTGAAGTGGTATCTTTGTTAGTGGAAAATGTCTGGAAGTCTCCAAAATGGCAATTTAAGTTCTGTTCACCAAAACACAAAACACCAACATCCACACTTTCAAAGACAATGTGAGATCACAATATTTGTTACACATCAAAATATACATTACACCTCCTTCAGATGACATATCCAAATGTTGTTTACTCACAGACAGATGCACCTAAATCACAAGGATTGCTATAATCCTCTGATAGGCAGAATGTTCTCAAGGTCTTGCATTACCATTATGTCGGGCTGTGTTCCCAGTGTTGTTGTGTACTTTTCACTAATACCTTGCAGGTTTGGGTTTTTCTCCATCACGTTCCATTTTTCTTTTTCTCCCCTTGGAGGGGTGGGTGAGATGATGCCTAAACATTATATTACTCCTTTTTAAGGAGGAGATCATTTGCACTGTCTAGTGGTATATTAGGAATCGAACAGTAAGTTTTCATTTATGTAGGACTTTGAGAAGAGAAATTATTCCGGCTCTTAACTAGATCATCCTTTAAAGTTTTTCCAAACTTTTAGGGTTGGTCAGGATCTCTCTTGCCAGTCGCCACGTTTGTTTGGCAGCATTTTCCAGAGCTGAGTGAGGTTTGCCTTGAAACAGATCTAAGTTTGGTAGGAAATAGTGGGGACACCGCCGGCACTGCAGGCAGGAGATGAGTTGCAGCAAAATCCCGTTCAGCCGATCACCCAGGCAAGATTCGTCCCAGTCCGACTCCCGGGGATGCTTTTCACACTCATAGGAAACTAAAGTCTTCATGTGGTAATTGTTCAGGGGCTGCCCCGGCAGCTCCAGATGACGATCCCGCAAGGTTTTGAGAATAGAGAGGCATTTCTTTCTGCAGCCCCCCATCTGCAGTCTATTCTCTGCTTCTGCGAACTGCAGCACCCAGGCGTCACTCTCAGCAGAGCTCTGCTTGCCGGCCAGGGAGTGGCACTCCTTGGACAGGAGATTGAACCCTTCTGCTTTGACCTCTGCCACTCGGTTGGGTCCTGGCCAGGGGATGTGGGGAAGTGGCCAGTGGGCAGCACTCCTTGGCCAGATCCCGGTGCATTTAAAAGCCGGGGTGATCTGCACCACGTACCTATCTCGGATTCTCAGTTTCACTTCGCTGGTGTCAGCGACCATCTTTACCACATCCCTGTAGCTACATTTATCCACTGCTTGAGCCACTAGCGTCTGAAACCTGGACCGGATTTTGCGCGCCGAGAGGTAGCCAGAGGCAGTAATGAATTCCACCCAGAGAGACATGCTTCTCTTGCGCCCGTCGCTCAGCTTCAGCACCGCACAGCCGGGCAGCGAGCCGTCGTCCACGAAGTTGAACACCCCCATTTGGTTAAGATAAAGCACCACTTCAAACTCGGTGGGAGAGATGACTTCGAGACCCTCGTAGCGATTGTCCATCTCGTTGAGAGAGCTGATAAACCGGGGTTCCTGCACTTCCACTTCCTTCAGCACATCAGAAACTACTTTGCAGACTTCCCGGATAGTTTTGGCAATGGCAGCTTTCCTGGCTTGGCATTTTTCATTGTAGTACTTATTCAGATGGTAAACCAGCTTGGCCTGAGCCGCGATCATGTTGGGGCAGAGATCCGGATTGTACACCGGAGTCTCGCAGTAAGCTGTGGGATCCAATGCGGCTGCTAGAGCTGGAGCCAACTTCGGTGGAGAATCGGGCCGCAGCGCTCAGAAATGTATCAAAAGTGTCTTTCCGAACTGCTGCAGCAGTGACTTCCCCGCTGCCGCCGCTTTCTCCTTCCTTTTATCTTTGAGCCCAGCCGGTCATAAAGTGAAAGATTGTCCTCCCCCCTCTTGCTTCCTCTTTTAAAGAATCCTTGTGTGAAAGAAATGCATGGAGAAATCACCTTCTCAGTAATAAAAACAAAAGTTGCGCTGAGACTCTGCAAGGCTCTTCCAGTAGTCAAAATAATCACCCCTTTCCGTATTTATTTACGCTTTCCTGCGATCATTGTGTGTGCAGGACTGTTAATCAGATGGAAGAAAAGTGTGAGTGTGCGTCGTGGTGAGTATGCGTGTGTATATGTCAGAAGAAGCTGGTGTTGGTTTGTCTAAGAGCCCAGAATCACTCGCGTGGAAATTATAAAGGCAGGGCCAGGCAGGCAGGCGGCCAATCGCCACTGGGCTCGTTACGACAGCCTCCTTCAGCTCCAGCCCGGCTAATTAATCCCCCCTTATGGATATAGGCACACAAATGAAAGGTAGAAGGCTGCTGCCGGCAGACGCTGCTCAGGCCACCTAGGCAGTTTGGAAATGAAGAGGAGTCTCTCAGCTTTGGTATTACTTGAAGCATATTGACATTTTGAAAAGACTTGGCAAAGTGGCCCTCTTGCTGAAAACCCTTCCTTGTCTTTTTTACCACTGAAATGCAAATACAGGTGTATTGGTGGCGATCAGTCAATTAGTGAACTAGATGGAGCTTTCTAAAACAAAGTCACCAACTTGCATTTAAAGTAAGATAATTAATATCCCTTAATCCTTGGGGTCTTTTTAAAATTCGGGTTAAAAGTTCACCCTTTTATGCACAGACTACCTGTCCATGGTAGATATAATAATACTTGAATAATTTTCTCACGTTCCTGTATGTTAGAATGATTTTAAAACCTTAAGCAAGTCATGTGTTCTTCTTCTTACCTAACCTTTCCCTACTTGCATTTGAGAGGAAACTGGAAATTATTGCTGAATGTGGTCGATGTTATCTACCCAATTTAAGCTGAATGTTTTAAGATTGGTACGCCTCCTGTGTGTGCAGTCCCGGCACATTGGCAGCCTTGCTCCCATTAAAAAGCAGGGCGCCAAGCTGGATATTTTCTGGTGGAAATATTTATAAAATAAGTTATTTCTGGGATCAAAAGATTATTTTACTATGACTGTATAGTGAACTGTATTTTAAGATGTGAAATTCAAGAGAAATGATAGACACCAGACCCACTAACAGATGATACAGAAAAATTTGAGGTTTCTGACTTGTTTACAAATGTATGTTAGGAATATATCACCTACCCAGAATGTACTTAGGGTGACCTGACAGTACACTTCTAATTTTATATATATGATATAAGGGAAATTGTTAATAATTTCCAAGAAAAATAATTTGCAATTATCAGGACATTTTGGATTACAGGAAGTTTGAAATAAATTATTTCTAAATTCTAGAACCTTAACACAAGGGAATAGTTTATGTAGAACTTTTTTTTTCCTACTGCACCAGTTCTATCCTCAATGTATAGAAACTAAAGAAATACTAGTGTCTTTAAAAGCTACACAGATTCAAAATTCACTACCTTTAACTCCGGGTACCAGTTTTGTAGGCACTTCCTTCAGAGACACTCTGAACAAGATGTTGAGGGCTCCTGCTTTTTACCCTAGCTTTTGTTTTACTTGGGAGGAATACAGGTAGAGCATCACAAAGCCACCTACAATTTACTTTGTCGTTATCCCCAAGTGATAGATTCCGATATAGATTAAAATAGTACATTACATTTGGGGCTCATGGCATCCCTTTACTCCTTCCTTCAAGACACTTCATTTCCCTTAGGAGCAGGGACTGAGAACCCGAAAAGCTCCTCCCCACTTTGCTGGCGTTTTAAGTGAATGCTCTGCTACCTTTTGGCAGCTGGAAGAGAAGGAAAACAGGCAAATGGGCCCTAGGCCGGCAGAGGCGAAGCTCTGCGGGGTCTCTGGGGAAAGGCCACCTCTGTCTGCCTCGCCCAGCGCTGGTCCGGTGCGTTCCTGCTCAACACCTCGGGCCCTCTTGCTCTCCTTTTTCTGCTCACCGTTCCGCACGTTTTATTTGTGCATGTAGGTTATTTTAAAACCTTTGTTGGTGTTCAGGCTCTCTTCTCAGCAGCTTCACTCCACGCTCTGTGCCTGTGCACCCCACAGTCCCGGCGGTCCTCTGGCCTTCGATTAGTCACAACCGAGCCAGGCGCTTCCTCCTAACCGCGCGCTGGCTCTTCACGCCCAGTGCCTCTCCATAAAGTGTAGGCCAGAGATGCTTGCTGGGAGCCCTCAACCCCGTGCTCTCTGGCCATCTGCAGACCTCCCCTCCCGTGTGCGGCGAACGTGAAGCAGCCAAAGACACTGATACCCCAGGCTGCTCGGGGTCTGACCGAAAGGACGCGCGCGGGCCACGAGGGGCTCAGGCCCGGCCTCGCCGCAGCCAGGCGCGCAGGTGGCCCATCTTCGAGGCTGTCTTTGCCACTTAATTGGGTTAAAGGGAAGCTAAACACTGAAGCACTTTGTGCAAACTAATTGGTGCAGCCGGGCCTTTTCACTACCGATTTGCACTTTGAGAAAGAAAAAATAGATTGTAAGAAAAAGACCGAGAAACTCGTTAGTCCTAGTAGAATTCCGGGGAAGTCATTGGGTTTCAAGATGCCAGGATCGGGTTTTCAGAGCTGTTTCTTTAAGTTACCCCTCACCCGCTGCGCTGACAGTGATTTACATAACAGTATTCCCTGGGCCGCTGTTACCACTGTGGGTGAACTGGGCGCCCTAGAATAATACCCGAATGCAAGTAGTGCTTGTTGCTGCAACACAGCGATTTTCTATTACACTGAACACGTGAAAAGAATTACCTTCCTTAGCTGAATCTTTTCCACGATATTAACACCCCTCGTTGAAGAGAATAAACTGTGCTGAAGACAGTCTTCCGTCCTTCTATTTTTTAATTGAAGTCACTTATATCTATGAAGAATTAAAAATAATAGTATATTTTTCTGTAATTTAACTGATTTTCATCCAGGATTTTAAAGATCTGCATTTTTGTTTTGTGGAAATAATATATTTGACTACTTTTTTAAAAAAAATTGATATATTGAGCTAGTTACTTCAAATGATGAAGTAATATGCAAATGGCTTAAAATCCATTTTTATTATATGAAAAGTTTACAAAAGAACCCTACTTGTATCAGTCTTATATGAATATAATTTTAGTACTACTAAAATAAAAGCTTGTGTGTGTCTCATACATTAAGATATGAATGGTTAATTGTTTTCAATGGTATTCATTGAGGCTTCTTTGACATGAGCTAATAATAGAATCATAATTGAAGAAAACTGATCTAATTGAGGGGAATGATACCCCAAGAATCTCATGATTTAATGATTGCAATGCTTATATTTGAATGATACTTGAGATTTTAAATTGACCTTTCTGTTTTATTCTTACAGTTTAGGAAGCATCCTTGATTTAAAATGTACACTTTGGAAAAAAAAATCTCATAAAGACACAGGCATACCATTTTCATAAATATTAAGAGTATTGAATAAAGTAAATGAATATTGCTGTGTTTAATACTTCATAGCATTCAAATAACAGTGGCAAAAGCACTTGTCCTGAAGTACTATTTCCTAAGTAGCTTACCTATTAGGCAGAGCTACCTACTTATATTGAACTCACAAAGTAATACATAAACAGTCTCTTTCCTAGATTTAGGAAAAACTGTATCTTAAGGAATGGAAGAAAGAAAGATTTTTGTGTTATCAGAAAAACTAAAGTAGAATTGCATGTTCACAAATTTTAGCAATTCTGATCTTTCAAAACGTATCTGTTACAGTATATGCACACATACTAGGTGCTCATGTAGATATTACTTTGTTTTCCTCATTTGCTGGCTGCTAGTTTATTCACAGATATTCATGAATTTAAAGTTTTATTTTTAATATGTGCTTATTGCTCTGGGGAGAGAAGAAGAATATGAAGTTGAGTTTATTAAATTATTTATCCCTACTGCTGGAGTGGCTTTGAAGGCTCATTATAAGCATCCAATTTCTTCTCCCAACCCCCACCTCTTAAATGCACCTAGGCTATTTCAACTGTTTCATTCTGCCACACACAATATATTTCTTTTTTTACACTAGAGAAATTAAAGACAGATATTTGTGCAGGGTTTTCTTTATATGTCACATTAAATAAAATAAAATAGAGGAAGGTTGTCTGGTAATTTAATTTGATGGCATCTATACCTTTCTTCCTATTGTGACTCCTGACATAAGAATGCTTGAAACAAGATAGCTTAGAAGTTTAAAAAATTAGTTATTTTTCAAAAAATAAAATAAAACCACTATTTCATGTTTTACTATCAGGTTCATTATTAAGTCAACCAGAAGAGTGAAGTTGCTATTTACAGTTTAGATGCTATTTTGTTTCTTTGATCAAGCACATCCTAGACATCGTGGTTAATTTTTAAAAGTATTGTTCATTTCAGTGATGAAGGACATTGCTCACTTTATCACCTTTGTCACTTGAGGACACACCCATGATCACAGTTGTACTGATAAGTACTGATAAGTACTTTTTTTTTCACAGTGTTGCTTTATAAATTTGGGATTGCTGTTTAATAGGTGTTAAAAAGAAAACTGACCCTGAGGTTACTTAGGGCCTCTGCTTTGATTGGCAAACTTGAAGTAATTCTTTATAACTCTGACCAAATGTTTCTTTTGTTAGGAAAACATATAAGCCTGGCTTATTTAGATAATAATCTCAGTTTTTACTTCATTTGCATATATACACAAAATTGCAAAATATTCTAAGTTGCATTTGAAAAATGAAAAAAAACTAACTTGAATTAGATCATAATGAATTGTGCTCTCTAACCTCTTCAAAAAGTTTTTGAACAGTGAGTTTAAATATTCATTTTTTTAGGAATAACAGAGGAAAATATTGATTTGACTGTTTTAGTTCTCCCAGACTCCAGACTCTTTGTAAATTTGCTATTACCTTTCAAATCAACAAAACTAAAATTCTTTTTATTAGATATCAGCCTGTGCTTTTCATTCAGATATTATAGAAATTATCAGGATAGATTTATGTGATTTTTTTCTATATCCAAAGTTAAAAAATAGATATTCCTTAACTCATAACTAACATAGATTTACATGTACTCATGTATGTGACTACAGCCTTAGTACTCGTCGTACATTTTCACTGCACATAGAGAAAACAGTGCATATGTGATTACTTTGCTAATCTGTTACATCTGTAGTGGATCATCCAGGATGGCATTGCTGTCATTACTGTACCATAATGTATGTGATTAAGGCACCAGGAACATTCAGCATGACCTTGAGACTGGAAATGGTACATAACCAACTTCCAGGGATTGCATGTTTAAAATAAACTTTCACATTCCTACTTTAAAGTTTGGAAGTTTATTTTTAATACATAAAACAATTCTTCTAAACCAGTAGATAATTTTAATGAGTAATAATATGATAATTAAATAAATAATTAACTTGTCACCATTTTATATGCAACAACATAAATGCTGTATAGAAAAAAGAAAATTATACATACTTTGAATTTTTATATCTTTACAAGTAGGTACAGATATAAACATCAGAAAAAGATTACTTATATTTCATTTTCACTAACATTTTCGCTATTTTAATAATGTACTTTAGTATACGAATGTGTAGTATTTCTCAGAAGCACAATGCATCATATGGAAATTTGTCGAAAATAACAGGGGTATTATTGATGAATAATACTTTTAAGTCAACATATCCCTATTTTATATAAATATCTAAATTGAATTAAGGAAGAGCATACTTTGTAAAATACAGAGCTTGTAGTAAAAAATGAGAACCCCATTAAATTAAGGGTATAGCTTTATTTTTATGTGGAGTCTTTTTAGATATATTTGTGCATAATTTCCATACAGTAGTATTCCATTTTATAGACCTTCTACCCGAATGTTCCACTGTTTTAATTCTTCACCTAAATTAGCACATTTCAGGGTATTCTTGTCATTTATGTACTTTAATGGTACAAAAGAAAAAAATCTCACAACCTCTCATTTTATTTACATTTTCAGTAAATTCTTCTTTTTCATAGTGTTGGATGAGACTAAAGAGTTAATTGGAGTTAATATTAATTAATATATGCACATTCTTGGAACATATGCTTCTACTCCAAATTCTGCATAAACATTGTCATTTAAATTTAGATGGCTGCGAATACTCTCAACAATAAATTACTAAATTGTAGAAGTCTATACACTGATGCTGTTTCAAGTATTTGCCTTTTTACAGCTTAGAATACTACAACTAGTCTTTTATTTCTTCCCCCAAGATATAGAATAATTTAAATATATTTGGCTATTACAGTAGAAGTTTAATATTATGCATGCTTACAGACCTATTAGGAAAAAAGTTATTGCTTTCTCAATAATCTTAAACTCCTTTTAGGAAATACTCTTTTTATGGTTTGCAAAATAGCATATGTATGCAGACTGTGTGCACACAGAGAGAGAGAGAGAACCACAGTACAGTATTGCAGATAGCAAAAGATCAAATTACCTTTTATGCATTTATATGTTAACCTGATTAAGGGACAGCTACTAAATACAGACTGCTGTTGCCACCAGAAAGCAGCATCACATTGGTAAGACTGCTCCATAATAACCTCTACCAATTTTCAACATTACCTTAAGAGGTTGTCACAAATGGATCTTAAAAATAGTAACAATGAAACATTCCAGTAGTGTATATCCAGTTACATACACTATGTCAGTTTTGAATGCCATAAACTTTTGATTATAAAATTGAGATGTTAAGTATTGCTAACCATACTGTCCACAAAAATAAAAATATGGTGTTTAAATATCCATCCAAATTAGTATATATCAATATTCATAAAAGTAATTTTATAAATTTAGAATCATTTTCTACTTCGTATAACAAAGTATGATTAAATTATTTGTAGATTTAGTTGTGTTTGATAAGCAAAATGTATAACTCATTGGAGGTAAAAGTAGGGTTTGGGGGATTTAGCTTTTTGAGTAGCAAATTCAATTCTTCATTTGTTTTGCTTTCCACGCTGCATTAGCACAGTTTTCCCCTGTGTGCATCTGCCAGTGTACAATTTAGCCACGGGCATCTGTAGACCTTGTGGTGATCAGTATTGCAGGCAAAAGCCATATGTGTTTAAATAAAAAAAAAATCTCTTTATTTCATTTGCTGTTTTAACTGGATGGATAACTTTTGTGCCTCAAGACAGAAGAAGAAAAAAATACAGAAATAATTAATTGCCTCTATTCTTGAGGCTGTTTCATTTCCCCCTCCAATATGGAATGCTTGTCAGCTTTCCTGATAAATGACTGCATGTATTTGCATAGATTTTACATTAACACAAAAATTAGTTTTATTTGGAAAACTAGTTTACATAATAATATAAAACCTAGTGTTATTGATTATGTTTCTAAACATTGATGACTTTAGAGGTATTGTAGGATTCTAAATTTTCAAAGGTCTGATCACCTTATTTCTTAGTTTATACTTTTTCATTCATATAGTTTTGCACTAACTAGATATAAAAAGACTTATAAATTTTTAAAGCTTTAAAAATTCTCTTCTAGATATATTGATTACAACTGCTTCAGACCCATAGTTACTAGCATTCATTAGGACAAAATATTCTGATATTAATATTTCACCAGGGAATATTTTTAAATACTTATTACCAAATAGATACATTTAAAATAATTGGAAGTCTGAATCTGTGGGAATGACTATTTTTCATATTCATGTTATCAAAAGGATGGATCCATATAGAGTGTGTGTAGTTGAGGTCATTCCTGGGGAGTTATGTACTGTTTATAATCTAATTTGAAATATCCCTGAGAACCATTCTCTCTACCTCTAATATGTTTCCTTCAGTATACCTAATTGATCATCCTAACCCAGATGGGAGGGCACTCTAGCACTCTGCTGGAGCTATTTGGGTATGGAAAACAGTTCTACCTCTCTAAGTAGCAGGCAGTAGATGTTTATTCATACTATAATCTGGCATCTTGTTGTCTAGAGGCAACCTGCTAATTATGTGCTATCATTGTATTATCCATGTTATGGAAAATTCAAATATGTTCACTGCTGTTAGTTACATCACAAAGCTTTTCATAAAATATACTTGATCCTCAAGTAACCTACTATACTCACTGGCAACCTAAACCAAGAGTGTCTCTGCCATTTCTTGATTCTGGGACACCCTGGGTGCCAGCTGTCACAGCTCAGCTAATGATGACAAATGCCCCTCTCTATGCAGATTGCAGAGCTTGCAGGCTGCTGTGAAAGGCAACCAGATTACCTTTCCTCAGATAGTAACTTAACCTTTTAAACTCATGTCAAAATGAAATGATCAGCTGCAATAGTTTCCATATCCGTATGTTTAAAAACAAAAGTCAGAACAATATCAAATAACACTTTATTTTCCAATATTTGTATTATTTACAATGGTATAGCTTTGAATGCTATATTCTTAAATGAGAAACTAAGTGGAATATACTTCCCAATCACTCTAGAGTGTGTACTTAAGCCCAGCAGATATATTAAATAGCATAAATAATAGAAAAATTATCAGTTACTTAAAAGACAGTATAGGCTAGGAAATTTTAAGGGAAAATTATGCTCTTTTCTTTGCTCCACTTGAATGGTAAAGTCTTTATTCTCCCACTGTATTCATGAGCCAGACTATTCCAAATAAATGGATGTGTGTTTGCATATACACACAAATATGTATGTGTATTTATCCCTTCTGCTACACTGAGAATGAAACCTAGGATTTTGTGTATACAAGGTATACAAGGCAAGTACTCTACCACTAATCTGTCCCTACCCACTGTATGTATTTTTTTTTAAAAGTTCAGAGAATTATTGCAAACTTATTTAGAGAACAATTGCTGGTAATGATTGTCTTCTTTATTTTCAAACTTGGGCCTTTGTTTTAAATTGTTAATTTGTTCTGTAGACATTTTATTACATCATGATATATATGTACAGATGGACTTTCCAAAAACAATACTGAATGCCATTAACCATAATGTAATACATGGGATAAATTACCTATTTACCAATTAAATGAGATAATGTTTTACAATTCCAACATTCTTTTCAATTTACAAAAGACTTCTACCCAGTTACTCATTTGATGTTTAAAATTATTCTAAGAGTTGGGAGAGGTGGGGGATAAGGAACAGATGTGCCAATACTTAATTATTTAATCTTTACAACAAATATTAACTCGCACTTATAAATGAAGAGACTGAGATTTAGAAAAGTTAAGTGTTTTATCAAGGGTGACACAAATAATTCCACAGCAAAGTCTCTCTGGTTGATACTACAATATCTAAACTATATGTTGCAGAGGTAAGTGTGCATATAATTATTTATTTCCTGTCTATATACAGATAGTTTGTAGCAACTGCCACTTTCATATATTATTTTTAAAAGAAATCTATAGGCTTGCATTACATTAAGGATATTATTGATGAAGTTTAATGATCAGGTGCTTTATAGGAAAACTTTAAGTATTACTAAGATATGCTTTATGCTATGAAATTTTATTTTTGACTATGTCTTGTCTTGATCTAGCAAAATAGAGGAACTATTTTGAAAAGAAATACTATTTAATAAATATCAAATTGGGCTAATTCAGTTTTATAAAATAATGAAGAGAAATAATTACTTCAACAATTATGTTTTAAGAATCTATATAGTTTTTACAAAGGTTTATCCATATAATTTTACTCTGTAATATAAATGAACTCCAAACTGTACAGTCCACAACATTACACATCTTTCTGGGCAAGAATACTCTCTTCTCATGAATTTCAGTACAGCTATTTCCAAGAAGGCTAGATGATTGCCAGTTGTTACTTTCATTATCGCAATACTATAATGAAATTTTTTTTGTTTGTTTCGTTTCTTTTCGGGACCGAGGATTGAACTCAGGCCCTTGCACTTGCCAGGGAAGCACTTTTTTATTCTACTGAGTCACCTCCCCAACGCTTGAAATGGTTTTTTGAATGGCACATTTGATTATGTTGCATAGTCTATACGTTTTGTGTGTTAAATCCTATATGAGATTACTAGTAGTACCAATGCTTGACAAGCTGTAATTTTCCAATTACAAAAGTTATATAAAACTTACAGTGCATATTTTATTAAAATATATAATGCAGTTTTCAGGAGAAATAAACTAATTCTGCTTTGTAAGTCAGATTGTTTATATCAAGACAAAAAAAACTTGTAGGAGAAAATTTAGTGCAATGCTCACAAGTGTCTACAGTCTTTTTATGATGTTAACAGTGGTGGTCATCAAGGCCTACTTTCACCACAACAGTCACTGCCTAGCCAGATAACTGGTTGCACTTGCAGACAGTTCTTGTTGTTAGGAAAGATTTTCCTATTATTCAACAAAACTCTCGCCTTAAAACTTTTGCTTTTTATAATTTTCCTGCTGTATAGTGTTATCTGTGCAGAAAGGAGTCCTTTGAATTCAGGACGAACAATCCACAGCAGTTCTGTGAGAGTTTTGTTTGATTGTTTTATTTACTTTATAATGATGCAAATGCCATAGGCATCCAGAGGAAACTGCACTTCAAATTTTGAATTGCAGTCTTTTTCCTGGGGCTAGTCACGTGTAGCCCACTCCTATCTGGAGATCCGGAGCAGTGGCAGTGACCCCAGGTCCCATTCAGCCCTGAAATCGCCAGGGAAACAACCTCTCCTCTGCAGTGTATTGTGCTGCTAAACTGTGATGTTTGGTAGGTTAAGTGTATGAAATGCATTTTGACAGGATATTTTCAATTTGTGATGGGTTTATTGGGATATAAGTACTATAACTCCATTGAAAATTGAGGAACATCCATATTCAAGACATCACTTTGAATATACTTGAGCCTTTCGCTCGTTATACCAATAGCACATTTTAGGTCACCCCACTGTGTAGCATCCATTCTGGCACATGTCTTTGTCAAGTGCCTATAATTCATTACTCCCTGAACAGATTGATAAATGTAGTCTTCTGTTAAGTGAAATTTAGTTGTGTTCACCTCTTGGATACCAGCCTATTGACAAATGTTTACATCAGTGAATATCTTACTTGTTTAAACATACGTTGCTCAACTTCTCAGTACAGCAGTTGAATTTTTCCAACTTATTATATGCTGCTATTTTTAGGTTTTTACTCTCCATGATTTGGCTTATAAGTAACAATTTATATATTTATTATTTTGGATACAAATAAACATAACTGTTCTTCCTAACAAAATATTGTAGTCTACAAATAGAACCTCCACAACAAAATAGAATTTAATTCAATGAATTTCATGTTTTTCTCATCGTAGGTATATAAAGAAACCAATTTGTAGGTAGATTAAATTTACTAAATACTCCTCAGCATTTGTATAGTTTATTGCCAGATGCTTAAAATCTTAATAGTAGTTATTCATCCCTTTATCAAAAAATTACAGCTAAGAAGCCCTATATGGGATAAACAGCATTTTACATATTCTGGCATTTATCAATTTTTATGTGAATAAATTTCACATCTACAATTCAAGTTACCCATCTTCCACATTTGATTAAGGCACAGGAAATTTAATAAACTTTAACCGCAAATAAATGTGTTCCTTACACTTATAGAACATCATAGGAATTAGATATTATTGATCATGTGATATTTTGCCATTTTAATAATAACAATAGTTTTAAAATAATGTTAATTAGCAGATGTAAATGCTTTTTAAAAAGTGATTTATTTTCTAAGCTGAAGTCATTATGAAAACTTCTCTTTATTAAGCCAAAGTAGTCTCACTCTGCCTATTTTTTTTCAAATGCAGGGCCTGGCAGTGAATAGCCAACATGCCAGTGAGTTGATAGTTGTAAACTGAAACAAAAAGTTCACTGTTAACTAATGCATACATAGTTGAAAAAATTGAGGATTACAAAAAGGTAACCAATATGAAATAATTAATAAAATACAAAATACATTTCTAGATGTTATTATGTGTGGTTAAAAAAGAAAAGGACAATTCCCCACATATGTTAACATTTTTGGTTATTTGCAAAAGTCTTACATTTCTGGAAGTGTATGTTATTTGACAGTTTTTCCCCTAAATGAAAATTTTTGTTAGTACTTTATTTACTATTGTTATGACATTTAGGTAATAAAAAAGAAAGACAATCTGCTTCAGAATTTACTTTCTTGCAGTTTGTATCTTGAATGGGAAAGAAAGAAGTCCAGTGGTTTTACAAAAGAAACCTTCCCAAGTAAAGAGCTGTCCCATCTGTTTCATCTAGTGGCTCATGCAATAAGAGGTGTTATCACATGAATCTAAATGCACTAGCAGTTGTTTTATGAACTCTCTCCGTGCTCTGAGGAGTTTATAAGTTGTCCACTCCATTGTTTGGTAGTCCCAGCTGACTCCAAGTGCATTCTGCTGAGCATATTCGGAGGATAATTAGAACTAATGAAGCCTGGAACGCAGCTAATTCTCTAAGTGATTTATTTTCAGGCTCTTGTCTGATTCTTAAGAACTCTCTAAATCATAATCTGTGCCACTTTTTTTTCTAGCTCTGTATTGATACAGCTACTATTTTTATATTTGTTTGATGGGCATTAATAATTTAGTTATTTAAAAAGCTGAGCAACATGTTTCAGTACCAACATTTATATTACTCGTTAGTCTTCAGGGTTGGGAACATAGTTCCCACCTTTCTTGTTTCTCTGTTTGTTTGTTTGTTTATGTCTCAAAATGTATAGGACACCTGGGAATAGATAATGGGGTTGGAAACATCAAGTTATAAGAGCATATTAAACATGTACTCCTAGGAAATAAATCCTAGTAGGAAAATAAGTTAAAATTATCAATAGATTTCTGTTTATGAATTCAAATTGCGAACGAAACGGAAGACTTTTTTTGAAAAATTATGAATACCCTTCATGTTTCAAAGCTGTTTCATTAATATGTTCTCACAGTACTAGCAGTGCTGAGAGTGCCTTTCCCTACATGCCCTCACCAAATAGTGATTCAGTGCCTGTGACACTTTAAAACCCATCAGCTAGCTTTCCCTTCCTGTTATAATTGTTTCAGTGAATGGCACTTTTGTTGTGCAAGTTAAGATCGGGTAGCTTACTGAGGGCACACTAGAATAAAGACAGACACAATTGCCAAGAAAAGAAAGCTACAACTTTATTAAACTTAAACTCCATAAATTAGATACTGAAGTCTGTTCAGGTACATCATTTTTGTAGCCTGTGTTCTAGTTGGTCCTCTCTTGTCTAGAAACTGTAGCAGAATTCATTGTTAACATTTATTACTTTCATCTGTTAATCGCAGTAGTTCATACTGACCGTGCTGTGGAGCTGGAATAATAAGTCATTCAGGGAAAGGATCATTTTATTCAACATAGTGAGATATCTATGCCCTTAGAGATCCCAACAAGACTAAGGATTGACTGAGGGGCCAGTTAGAGATTCCTGATCTTATTACAAGATATCAAATGCTGCCCCAGATGAATTCTAGTATTACCTGAACTCACTGACCTAAGGAGTTTGTCTTTTCTTGCCTGAAAGTCAGCTAAGCAGTCAAATAACGTGTCTATGTCTTTGGATCTCGATGAAAAAGAAAAGTTTTTAAAATTAAGTTTATTGGTTCATCTTAGACATGAATAATGATTACATTCATTATAGGGAATTTATACATGTACATGATAGAAGTTGATTTTTATTTAATTTTAAAAATCTTTTTTCAATTATTTATTTGGTACAGGGTCTCACTACACAGCTCAGATTCACAGTGATCCTCCTGTCTCAGCCTCCCCAGCACAGAATTATAGGCATGCACTACCACACCCAGACTTGGTAGGCAGCCGGGCATGCCCAGGATCGTGGGGCTGGCATAGCATGTGGTACCAGGAATCAAACCAAGTCCTCATACTTGCCAGCCAGGTGCTTAGACTACCAAGCTCTGTCCCCATTCCTCTGCCTTCTTTTCCTCTTCCTATTTACAAAAACTTTGTTTCCATTTTTCCTACTTTTGCAGCATTTTTTTCTTTTCCACCTCCCACCTCCCTAGTTTCCCTTACCATTTGGGGCATTTTCTTCTTATTTCACAGTTTCTGTTATACATTTTGGTTCTTATTTATACTTACAGTTTTTCACAGCAGAGAATCATGCAATAAATACACGTGTTCAATTTAGTTTTTTATGTAATGGAGTACTACTCTTCTATTAAGAAGGTAAACTGGAGACATTTCTAAGTAAATGGATGTGCCTTGAAAAAAATTATCTTTAAATCTTACATCCTTAAGGGCCGGCCAGATAGCTCAGCAGATTAAAGCACCTGCAAGCAGTCGCAGGGGCTGGGGGTTCAATCCCTAGTCCAGCCATGTTTTCCCTGCTCCCAGGGCATGCTGAGATGTCAATTGAGACTGGGAGTGGTGGTACATGCTTGTAATCCCAGCTCTTGGGAGGCTGTAAGTAGGTGGATCACTATGAGTCCGATCTAGTAGTAAGACACTGAATGCCCTGTAGCCCCTTCCCTAAAATATAAATAAATAAATAAATAAATAAATAAATAAATAAATAAATAAGCAGTATATCCTTAAAGAAACAAAGAACAGCCAGGCATGGTGGCACACCTGTGTAATTTTAGCAGTGGGAAGGCAGGAATGCTGGTATATTAAGGCCAGCCTGGCCTACATAGTGAATTCAAGGCCCTTCTGAACTACAAAGTCAGACTCTATCTTAGAAAACAAAAAGAAACAAACAATGAAGTGAGAATATTATTTAATATGGAGTTTTTATAATAATCTAGGTATTATGTGTTTGGTCTATAATACTATATCTCCATCCTCTCAACACTTGGAAGTAATATTACTCATCCCCTCAACTCTAGACTTCCAAATCTAGTGGTCTCTTGCACATCTTCTCATACATGTAGCATACATTTCAAACGTATATCCAGGCTGAGCATCTACTCTTCCTGGTGCATCCTTGTCTTAATGGGTAGCAGTTTCTTCCAGGACTTAGGCCAGCAATGTGACTGGCATCTTTGCCTTGTCGCTTGGTTTCATAACTCTTATCCAAAGCATCAGTGAATCCTTCAGAGTCTGACTTCTCACAAGCCTTACAGTTTCCATCCTCAGTAAGCCAGCCACCATCTTCTAAGCTATCCAAAAGGTATCCTGGCTTCTTTCTTTATGCTCTGCCTGCTGTGTCCTTTACACTCTTCTTAGAACTTCTTTTACAGTTGTTTTCATATCCTACCTCCACCTAGTTCAGGTCTTGATCTCTGCTAGACCATGACTTCCACTTTCAGTTATTTCTTCTAGGTCACTTCTTTCCTGTTCTTCCTTTTTCAGAACTTATAGGTTGACTCCCTTTTGTCATGCTTCTGATTCTGAAATCTGATCTATGTATTGAAAAAACAAACATATTAGAGTGTGAACAGGTTTTCTAGAAAGATGGTGAGCTCAATTAAATCTCTGTGTGAAGACAGCTACCTTAAACAGAAG
>NDGN011550730.1:0-14740 GCA_002564285.1 Tympanoctomys barrerae | reverse complement strand
TCTCTCTCTCTCTCTCTCTCTCTCTCTCTCTCTCTATCTATCTCTATCTCTATCTCTATCTCTTACTCTATCTCTCCTCCCTCCCCCCTTTTTTCTTCTCTTCTACTTTGAGAGGACAAGAACCTTGCAGGTCTTGCTAATCTCTGTGATCATAATGGTTACTGAGCACAAAGTGTGAAGTTAACTTTAAAATCTGGAAATTCATCTCTCTGACCACACGAGAGCAACAGCAATGCTCCTCCATTAACTCCCTGTGTGCTCTTTCCTCCTCTGTGTCCTCTTGGCCTTGGCCGTATCCTGACTGCCATCTGTCTTGCCCACTTCTGGTCTTCCAGTGGCCTTGTCAAGGATTCTCTAAAACTCTGGGCTCCTTTATCTTTGACTTTTCTTCCTACCTTTGGTGCAATTTCCACCTCCTGTTTTTTGTTTTGTTTTGTTTTTTCACCACAAAAGCCAAGGGTAGCTCAAAAATTTCAGCACCATTTCGCTGAGTTCCTCCACATAAGCATGTATCTCCCAAAGCTGAGCCATCCCATTACTTCTCAGAGGTGCCTTGTCAGCTCCTCTTAATATCATGTCAAGTTTCTGAAGAACAATTACCAAAGTGCTTTCACACTTCACAGTTCCTTCCCAGTGTGTTTCAGCAGAAACCTGCAGCCATCCTTCCTCTCTCATCTTTTCTCTCTGCTCGTGACCCTGTTCTTTTTGTTGCCTTGAAATCCCTACATCCTCACCCATGCAATCACCTTCCTTCTCTGAGGAAGAAGATGGTTCCCCTTCGCTTCCAAGTGAGTCTCTCTCTGCCCTCACCTTGCTTTTCTTGGAAGTCTGTGCATCAGTTTCTTTCCCTTGAGGGCCAGCAATTCCTCCCTTCCTTCATTACTCTAGCAGTTTTTTCCCTCCTCACTCACACCTGAGCTACCTCAGTCCACCCCTTTGCATTTCTAACACATTACTTATCTTCAGTCCTTCTCTTTGCAGTTACCTAGAAGAAGAATGCCAACCATTTGGCTTTATTGTTTCAACCACCAACTCATTGGTTGGCACATGGCCACCTGGATCTCTAGGGTTGGACACTCTGCGAGTATACTGTGAGTTTTGTTTAATTTCTTTCCAACAATTTTTCCAATCTTCTGCCATTAGTTCACTCTTCTCCCTCTTTCTTCATTGGAGATGGTGTCTAACCTATGACATTAATTATTTTTATTATAACAATTCCAGAATCTATTTTTCATCTTTCCCCTCCCCCTAGTACTGGAGATTGAACTCAGGACCTTGCTCTTGCCAGGCAACTGCTTATTCTACTGAGCTATCTCCCTGGCCCAAAGGTTTTTGGGGGAAGCGGCGGGGGGGGGGGTGGCTCAGGCTGCCTGAAAGGCATGTCTGGTAAGGCAAGTGGAGCTGGAGATGGAACCACAGTATCCTACTCTTGACTGCATTTGCATGAGCAGGCTCTTAAACAACTGAGCTAATGGACAAGCCCCTCTATTTGTCATCCTGACTTTTATCTATAACTTCAATAATATGCCTACAACTGTTTCCAAAACATCTCATTAAAGTTGCCCCTTGGGCATCTTGCATTCATCAGACTTCAGTCCAGGTCTAGAGCCCTGTATCTGCTTGCAGGCCCTTTAATCCACTGAATTATTTGGCCAGCCCTTATTTATTTATTTGATACAGGTCTCGCTCTTCAGCTCGGACTTTTGTGACCCTCCTGTCTCAGCTTCCCTAGCACTAGAATTACAGGCATGCACCATGACGCCCAGTTTCAGTGGCTGACACAGTGAACAGATTTTTCCTGTTAATATCTTTTTTTTGTATTCCCACTGCTGCCTATTTCAGGACTCTTATTATCTTTTCCCTTAATAATTACAATAATGTCCTAAAATTTTTCCTCCATGGCTTTTCCCTTTTCCCAAAACTCAGATCAGAGGAGACTTCTGAAACCATGGCCTACATCGCGTCCCTCCCCTCCCTTCTCACCACCACCATGAGCAACATTATTCTTCCACCTACTGAGATTCAAGGTCAGCTGAAGGGAGCCCAGCGTTAGAACCCTTCACGGTCTTCAGGCCTTCTCGGCAAGCCTGACCCAGTCATTTCCACTCACTGCCCTGTTTTCTTGCCTTCACACTGGTTAGCACGATCAAGGTCTTCTTTTGAATTTGTTTCTGTGTTTACTGTTTGTGTTCTTCCCTTAGATATACTAGAAGTTCTCTGAGGCAAAAATTTAATTTGGCTGCTTTTGATACTTCAGAAGTACTCCCTAATATAATTTTTCTGTAAATGTTAAAAGTATGAATGAAAAAAAAGTATAAATGGAAAGCATAAAATGAAGTCTCTCCTAATGTCTCATCTCAAAGCAATGCTTCTTGCAGGGATTGGCCTTTGTTTTGGGACCAGAGTCCGTGTGTGTGTCTTTGCTGTCTGTGTTCCTGAAGGAGGAGAAGAAAGCATGCGTGTAGGGGAATCAGCACGCGCGTGCGCCTTGTGCCTGTCCTCGGTGGAGGACTGGATGCGTCGTGCAGTGCTCACGTGTCACGGCACGATGCCATTCTGGACTCTCCACTGACAGACATGAAAAGTTTGAAAAGCTATAAACAAAAATATGCAAAACTGGTGACAGGGCAGCCAAACAAGAGGCGGTTACTCTGGAAAACCAAGCAGCCCCTTCAGCGAAAGCGCTCACAATGCGCCAGTTGTTGGTGGGCTGAAGCGTTGGTGAACAGAATGCTTTCTGTTGGCTGAATGAGATCAGTGCATAATTTACCAAGTCTGACTCAAAATGGGCCGGGAGATATGAGCATGACTCAACTGATCAAGGACCACACCCGTTTTTCCTCTTGTCACCCATAGTCATCTTGGTTTTACTCCGTCGCTGAGATGTTACTAAGCCACAGCCAGTTTGTAGGAGAAACCCAGTCATTTATAATCTTAAGTGATCGCCTCTCAGCTGTTTTCCACCCCAACGAGCTTCCTGAAGGGAAGGCTAAAGTCTTCAGGCCAGTGAAGAGTCTTTCAAGGGCAGGTTCCTTCCAGCCAGAGGAGCCGGACAGCCGTAGCTTGGAGGATTCTAGAATTCCCTGGTCTGTAGTGAACCATTCAGCTCCCTTCTGTCTCCTTTTGGAGGATGAACCTAATTTACCAAGAAATATGAAGATGAGAAACATGATTGAGACTTTCAAGGAAGGACATCCTTTGGTGCCCCCAAGCAATGTGAGTCTGGGTGCTCAAGTCCAAGGACCAAAAGCTTTGCAATCTTTCGTTTTGCTTTTCCCCAACACTAAACTCCAGGAGACCTCCACCCCTGAACTTGGTCTCTCTGCAGCCGGCAGCACGGCTTACCCTAAATTTGAGAAGTGCTAATACAAAACCTATAAGGTGTACCCTAACTAACAGTGTCTTCTATCACGTTCCATTTCTGCTTGGGGAGCAGGTTTTCTTTAAACAAAGACATCTAGAAATGCAGCCTCATGCTCAGAATAACATTTTATTATTCCTCCATCCTTCCAGGCATGCGACAAAAAAAAAAAAAAAAGTAGAGAAATTACTTTACGGTTAACTAATTCTTGTTCCCAGAAAATTAGGTTTAAAGCTATCTTTACTCTTCACCAGATGAGAAGCATACACGCAAGGTAAAATTGAGTTCTGTCAAAAACTCAGCCCATCCAGGTCTTCAGAGCGGGATCCAGGTGGACAGTCCCGGTCTTCCTACATCGCGCCACTAGAGGGAGTAAAGCCTAGCAATCTGCAGACTGCCTGGGCAGGAACAGCAAGGCTAGCAGCTCCACCTTGCTCTTTAAACAATCGCTCCTCCGCTCAGTTGCCCCAGAAAAACACCAGCATCTGGTGTGCTGTGTTTATTCGGAGGTTTCTACTTCTAAAAATAGCTTTTTGAAAAGTGGCCCCTGTCTCTGAGAAGCACACAGGCAGGGGAGTGGACCAGAAAGGGCAGGATCTTGGTCTCGGGGGGACCCGGAGGCCAGGAGGGTGGGGCAGGAGCGCACCCTAAAAGCACAGAGCAGGCTTGCAGAGGAGGCCGCAGGTGTGCCCCCGGTGGAGTGCAGCGGCGAGGCGAGCTAGCTGCGAGGCCTCTAAGAGTCTCTCTGCACACGCTTCCATTGCCTACGCACCTTCACTGTTAGCCATTTCTTTAGATTCTCCTCTCAGACCCTCTGAAGACCTGAACTAAAGACTTTCCCTAGTGGCATTTCTGAAGGTCACTCTGCCCACTCGGCTTTGGATGATGTCCCCAAGCTGTACACAGGAGAGAGCAAGGCTAGGTGCCCTCTCCTGGGACACCAGCCTTGTCTGTCTCCCGCAGCTCAGTTCTCTTTCCTCGGTCACCATGCCACGCGGCATCACCGGGGAAGTTGCTCCTGACCACCCTGGGGGTCAGGGCTTCTGAGAGAGGAGTACAGTGAGGCTTCCCTGAGAATGCCACGTGGGGACATAGAACCTGGTCAGAGGCCCACCCCAGAGAGAAGCCAGCTGCTGTGCTCTGCAGGCCCGGCAGAGTCACGCAGGGAGCAGCTCCTCCAGACAGCCTCCCGGGCAGGATGCAGAGCATAAGGCTGTCTATGCTTCCCTGAGGGATTTGTGGGAGAATTCAGTCTACTCCACTCTCCTGGGGAATACGGGAGAAATTTATCATTCAAACTTTCAGTGTTATTGCTAAAAATATCGTGTCTGAGCTTTTGTGTTAAAAGGCAGAAGAATATCATACTAGATATTAAGAGAATGGCTAGGTCTTAATACTAGTAAGCTTGTTAAGAGTTTCAGTGCCTGGTTTGT
Organism: Tympanoctomys barrerae; assembly: GCA_002564285.1. Lineage (NCBI taxonomy): Eukaryota > Metazoa > Chordata > Mammalia > Rodentia > Octodontidae > Tympanoctomys > Tympanoctomys barrerae. Next base: position 9,946 of record NDGN011550730.1, on the reverse strand, counting down.
TTATAACTAACTCTGATTTCAGTAAATTCATTGAACTTTGTGAGGGCCCCAGTTATCTTTATTTATAAAATGACAGTGGGAGAAGGGGCTTTTTGTCGAGTCCTTTCTGCTTTAAAACTTTCATGATTTTTGTCTGGAAAAGATATAAGCTCTTCTATCCTGTCTAGCTTACTACCTAAAAATCAGAAAAGCAAGGTCTGGGGTAAAGTGCACCCCAGGGTGTATAGCCACACTGTGTAGGAGGAAGCAAATTTAGAAGGAAACAAGCTTCATTTCTTCTGCCTGATATGGTTATCTCTGAGGTTGATGCCCATGCAAGCGAGATGAGGCGCACAGGAAGGGGAGGGGGACACGCCGTCAAATGCCAAGTGTTAGCAAAGGTTTTGAATGCTTGACAATTGAGACTTCCGGTAGCTTCTGTCTCCACTTTTGCAAAAAGGGAGGAGAGAGAAGATGGGAGGCAGAGAACAGAAAATTTGCAGGATTCGTGCAAAGATCAGGCAAATGATAGCTGAATCACTTACGAGAAATCTGGGACTCTCCTCTTTGGCTGACTTAGAACATCCCTGGTTATAGCGCTCCATGAATCCTGCTTTTCAGGCCATGGCGCTACCCTCGTGTGACCATCATGCTTACTTATGTGCTGGGAAAAAGCATACACGACGCCTGAGAATTGAGCCAGCAGAGAAAGAGAGCTGGGGGAGAGCTTCTGCTCTGAAAGGCCACGTACTCACTTGACAGGGTTGTGGTTTGGGGCTTTTGGGAGGGGAACAATGTAATACAGGATGTATTTTATAATATTATTTTATAAGGAATCGTCCAAGAATCATATGCAAGAAGTGTAGGAAAACTATCCACACACTGACCACTAAAGGATCCAGCTGAGGGCTTACAGCTCACAATAATGCTTCCCACAAGTCCACCTGGACTAGAGCCCATGACAAAGTCTTATGCCATTCTGCTTCACAGATCTGCACAGGAAAGGTCCAAGGGTCAGTGGTGGAAGCTAGGAAGTCTATGCCAGCTGAATGAAGAATTTTTGCTAGCAGGCTGAGGGTTCTAAACTGGAGCCAGGAAGCAATGCTCAAGGTAAGCACCGGAGCTTCCCCAAAGGTACCATAGCTGTCCTCAGCAATAATGAGGTCTCAAACTCCTCCAGCAATGAGGAACGCTGAGTTCCAAGCACGAAAGCAAATGAGACAACTTCCTGAAGCAGAGCAGTGCACCATCTTCCTCTCTGGAGCCAGGAAGCGATGCTCAAGATGAGGACCAGAGCTCCACCAGAGTTCATTAGGAAAGCCAGCATGACAAGGTCCTCTAGCAGAGCCCAAGAGCATTAGAAGCTTCCGACAGTTCCAATACCTTCTGGGAACAGCATCCCTTACAGCCTTCTGACGGCTTCTTCCTGTTCTGCCTTTATGCTCCTGGCAGCAGTCCTCAGATGAGCCTCCTGCACTCAGCACCATGCTAGTTCAGTTAGGCTTGGGGCAAGAAGTTGACCACCAGTTAGTTAGCCACCCCTAGGGGCAATCAGACCTAGGCATGAAGTAGTGAGCAACAATGACACATGGAGCAGCGTGCTGTGAGGCAGGGCACAGCTTCATCCAGGTGAGACGTCTGCAGACAGAACACATGCCTGTGAGTCAGGAAGACCGACGGGTGAGGTGCGAATGAATGTTGAGGAGGGCATTGTTTGTGCATATAAAGGAGATGCATTTTGAAGAAGAAATTGTGAAAAAAAAAATCACATTGTAACCGAAAGTGGCCCACCCCAGCCGGGGTACTTCAGTCTCTTAGTTGCCAGGTGACAGCTCCTGTTCCAGGTCCAGTTGCTCCGGTGTCTTTGAAACCGTTGGTTACTGTGATGCGTGGCTGGTCCCTAGAATACACATCGTATGAATGACTCCCTAGTTGGCAAGCCCTTCTGCCTTTGTACTTCCTGGTTGTTTATCCCATATAAGCCCTACAGCACCAGAGATCAGGGCCTGATATTCTGGGCATGATCCCGACCAATGCCTGGTGGCATAAATAGATCTGCCCCCAATTCCTGGCTGTCATTTCGCTGTTTCTGCCTGCAGGTGCAGCATTTCGTTGCCAGCGATCCCCTCTTGTATGTGCATTGCCAATCAAGTACAGAACGTCTCCCATTCTGTTCCCCAAACCTCTCCACAGTAACCAGAAGACCAGAAAGTTCTTACTCAAATGACTTCTCTCACTGAGGGCAGGAAATTGGAGAGATGGCCAACAGGTAGAGCAGGAAGCCTCCTCCTTTTGTCCATGCAGCCTGGGTGGAGAATGAAGGCTCCTGCTGACAGATGGCCAAGCCAACTTTGTAGCCTGGGTGGATACAGTGCTAGATGTGTTGAGGCCATTTCAAGACCGCTGTCTTGGAAATGTTTTAATCCTTTAAATATTGTGTTGAGTCCATGGGCTTCTCCATCCACAGTGAAAACTCAAAGGACAAGATCGTGCAGTAGCCAAAGAGCAGGCATCTAGGGACGGCCTCTGGGAAAGCCACACGCTTGAATAAACACTGACCTTGCAGAAGAAAGCGAACTAGAAACTGAAGAACTGAAGGATTTGCAAAAAAAAAAAAAAAAGAGGGCTGCATCTGAAACCGACAACCACTGTTCTTGTCCATGACACATCAGTTCTAAGATATGGAGCCTCCAATACTGCATGATGGAGAAAAGAGTTCACAACCATTCCCCTGGAAATCACCTCGGCCTGCATGCCAGGCTATCCCGGCAGCCCCACCCACTGGTGCCTCCTTCCCGCTGGGTAGATCAGAGGTGAAGCACAGGCCCAGGTTGCACGGAGAGGTGTGGCCGTCCTCTACATTCATCTGCCAAGTGGACATTTCTCCTGCATCAGATCCCTAGGGAATTTGGATTTCTCATTCCAAATAGGCAGAAAAAGCAGCCACGAACAAAATACTGTAAGAGGGAGTTTCCAGTGCGGTGTGCTCTTAAGATACCTTGTGCCACGTGGAAACACTTCACAGTCTGCCAAATTCTTCTCCAGAAAAAGCAGAAGCCTAAAGAACTGATGTGCTCTAGTTTTGTCCATGTGGCCTATGTATGGACTCAAAAATCTTTAAGTCTTGGAACTTGCATTTTCCCTTGTTCTAGCTATTCCACTTATTTCCACCATACCAGGGTTGGTGGGGGGAATAAATAATTCTCAAGCCATGGACAACTGGGGAGTAGATGTAACTCCCATCTGCAGTGAGGGTCCTTGCACCCCAGCTGAGAGATGGGCAAGAGGGAGTGACTCCTCCTGAGGCCCCAGTTGCATCCAGAAATATGGGGGTGACAAGAAGTAGGGGTGACAAGGTCCTCCTACTGCCTGTACCCCCACAGGTCAGAGCTGCACTTCTGGTCCCTGCTCTTTGTCTCCTGTTGCTGAGCCTCTTCCAGACTCTAACTTTATCCCAGGGAGCCAGCTGCAGCCTGTAGGAGAGATGGCCCTGTCATGGCTTTCTCTCCTGTGTTATTGTTAGTGTTATGTTACAAATGCCATTTCCATGCAGGGATCCCTTGGGGGTCATAACCAGGAGGGGCCATGACCCTGTCAATAAACAGAACCCCAATCCTTAATGTAACCAGTTCGCATTCATTGTGCTTGCTCCATGGGTTTATAGATCAGGCTGCCCTCCTAGGCCAAGCCATTCCAGAGAGGTCTCCTCGGAAGCCAAGTACACATGTGCAGAATCCAGTCAGAAGCCGATCCTGGCAGCAGATGAGAGTCAAGCATAGCCAGGGATGCTGCCTCCCCACAGCCCCCCACTTGTCAGAATGGGGTGTCTTAGGAGCACTGTCACCAGCCTGAAGTTTCTCTGCTAGCCTCCTTGCGGAAGCCCCTTCTTCCTTTGAGAACCCCCTACTGTGGAGAGGCCGAGCTGGTCTGTGGGACGGGTGAGGGTGGGAACATTGCACAGAAGGAAACAGCACGGCCCACCCTGGCACCTGCCGCTCCCTTGGGGGCTGTGATCGACGGCACCCCACTCACCATCTATTCTGCAGATTAATCAACCCAAAGTATTGTTTGCTTCCCAAAACAAAGCCAGCTGGTTGATGGTAAGTAGAACCGAGGGAACGAAAGGAGAGAAAAAGAACCAGATTACAGTCTATCCATTCATTCAGTGAATACTTCTTAAGTATCTAGCAAATGCCATGAGCTCAGGATAGTCTGACTGACTGGGGACAGTGTCTGTCTGTCTGTCTGTCTGTCTGTCTGTCTGTCTGTCTGTCTGTCTCGTTCCAACACCTATGTTTCGCAAGCTCTTGATGCCAGTAGAGGACCTGCATAGCTGCTGGGCTCCCTAGAGCCCAGAGGCTGGCCCTAAAGACAAAGACACCCTTGAGCGTCTGTTTTCCAGTCTGAAGTGCTGACATTTATATAGAGAGGGTAGCACTAGACTTGCCCAGCAAGCACAGCTTCAAGATGAACTACCTGTTTAGTTTGGCCTGTTTTTAAGGCACCACAAAGTGTTTATTTGAGTCTATGAGGGGTGCCAATGAGACAGCTGAGCCAAATAGGTGCCATTATTTTGACGGAGTTCATTAGATTCAGTTACAGAGTTGGAAGGGGACTTGCCGATAGAGAGTCCAACCCATCTCTCAATGCAGCACCAAGGCCTGCAAGAGAAAGGCATTTACCTACAAATGCAAACTTAGTTCCTGGCCCTCGAAAACTGTGGCAGAAGGTGGAGAAGGAGGTGACAGACTGAAGGGAGAAAAGAGACAAATGAGAGGAGCACACAGGCAGAGACAGCTTCCTTCTTCACGCTCATCTGCCCAGGAATCATAGCACTGGGGGACAGAGGGGATTACGTTTCCTGTCAGGTGGACCAGTGGTTTCCAAGTGCACGTAGTCACTGCAAAGCCCAGAAGGCAACCAGCTTTGCTCCTAGACAGATCTCCAACATGGAGCAGTGCCTACCCACAGTAAATGCTCAATTATCTGTTTATCAAAAAAGCAAACTGCCCTTCGTGGTGGAAGACCAGGTGGTTCCACCTTCATGGTAGAAGAGCAGGATGAGGGAAGAGCGAAGGGGCACCGACATCAGCCTGAGCTCCTGTTGATCAGAGCTTCTCTAAGGGCATCTGCCTCACAGTTTGGGCTTCCAGGTTCACTGTCAATGGCAAGAGGGATCTAGTAAAACAAAACAAAGGAAACAAACAAACAAACAAATAAAAAGTCTGGCCAGGCGCTCCCACTCTTTACTGCCTGCCATTGGTAGGAGCTGTACAAAGCACAAATCACCTAATATTGTCGGTTCTCTCAGAAATTAAACTCCTACAAAACCAGTATGGCCACTCCTCAGAGAAATATCACTGGGGCTGAGATTACTAAAGATGCATTCCGTTTTTAAATGGCAGCGTATAGCAAGTGCTTGTGTCAGCCAACGGCCAGGTGTATAAATAATATCCGTTGTAGTAGTTTTGTGATATTTTTAAAGAGATCTCCAGTCTCTTATTTGGAAATACTGTTTACAGCCAGCATTTTATAGACTTTTAGAAAAGAAGAAGGATTTTCCCAGTCACTCAGCCCTCCGTCGCAGAGCTGGATGTCAAAGGCAGGCCACCTCCGTCTTTCCCCGTACACGACATGCTCTTATGTAGCGTTTCAGAGTACCCTAATGGAAAAGGAACAAACAGCTCAGTTGCTAAAGGGGCACCAGTCGTGTGCGTGCAGCGCACCTGTCACCTGCACTGTCACCAGCCACCGAAGGTGCTCACATCAGCTCTGCACAACAAGTGCTGCTGTGAGCTCCAAAGTACAGGCTAAAACAATGCAGGCCAGAGGAGCTACATCATTTTCACAAGGCCAGAGGGTAAATAAATTGCAGGAAAAGGCTTAATTCTGCGGCTTCCGAGCCCAGGTTCTCTTGTTCTTCGCTGAATACAACTGAGCGTACACACTGGCACAAATGCCTGGCATCTGCTAACACACAGCCTAAGGGCAGCCCGGCAGTGTTGCTTGGTGCCGCCGGCCGCCACCTTCCAGGTGCCATGTCACAGACCCAGAGTCCAGGGAGGGTCCACTAAGGAAGACTCCCTTTCGGGTGTGTACCTGGCAAGTGGAATTACTGAGCGTTTCCTGAGGCTGTTATATGCAAAGCCCTCTGGGCAACAACTCAGAGACCTCAGATGTGGAACAAGAGAGCCTGTAGTTGTTAGTTACCTTGACTGCTTTTGCATTCAACCCCTGCTGTACAAGGAGCCCGAAAGACCCCAAGCAGTGTCCGAGCAGAGAGAAGACAGGAGAACCATGGGAAGCAGGGTTCAGCAGAAACCCCCAACTCAACCGGGGAGGGGGCAGGAGCTGAGCTGAGCCCCAGATGCAGGCCTGACACTTCACACCAGGCCCCTCCCTGTGGCCTGGTTTGCTGCAGAGGAGGAGGAGGGGTGCCTTTCATGTTCCTGGGGGTGCAGAAGGTTTGCGTGTGTTTGTTTAGAACAAAGCCTACACTTAACTGGCACAAGTGAAACAGATTTTATAAATAGATGTGAGCATGAATGGTTTTTATGATTAGCTTGTTTTCAAACACCATGCTTGACCGGTGCCTGTGTTCAACTAAGTAAATATTTCTATGGTGATAGTATACACAACACAATGGCCATTATTTAATGTTAATACAAGTACCATATGGGAGGGCTTATCATGCTAGAGCCCCAAAGCATAATAAAAGCAGATAGGAATAGATAGGCAAGGGCGGGTCCTGTCGTGTGGTAGGCTTGATAAGACATCTGCTCTTGCAAACGTTGTCCATGCAAGTATTTATGCAGTCGTGTGTCTCCTGGGGGATCTTGGGACCAGATCAGAGGGCTGGGAGCTCCCTTTTTCCTTCTATTCCCTTGGTGACCTTGGATACGTCTGTCTCCTGATTGTTTAAACACCCAAGCCTCGCTTTGCATTCCTCGGGCCTTGTGCATGTCTCTCAAGAGAGTAATGAAGATTAATTAACACCTGGCAGGATCCCTGAGTCCTATATTTAGCACAAAGAAACCAGGAAGGGAGGTGCTGATAGAATACCTCATTATTTTAAGCACTGCACTGTATAAAAGGGAGACAATTCTTGCATTTTTTCATTTACACCAACTGGCAATCTGAGAATATTCGGAGCTTCCTGAGGTTAGCGAGGCAGCCTTATGAAGAACAAGACCTGTCAGGAAGAGCACTTGGCCGCAAGCGCAGCAGCCTGCCTTTCTTGCAGCAGGGACAACTGTGATTCCAAAGGGCCTGGAGCTGGCAATAGCCCTCCTGACAAAGAGCCAGCGAGAACGGTAGAGCTCTGTGCTATGAAGAGAGACCTTTTACCTTTTCGCAGATGCTCCAAAACCCTTGTTTGCCTTTTTAGTTCTTACCTAAAAATACTCCGATATTGAGTGCAACAGAATAGTCAGAGGTTCCTTCTGCTAGCCATCATTGTCACCTTCGGAACTCTGCACAATTCCATAAGAATGTCCTGTTTTCAACCTTATCCTTGCACATGTGTATGACCTAATAAAAACATCAACCTTAAAGACCGTTTTGCATGTGTTTTATACTTTCTGTGAAGAAAATACCTCCACATCCAAGCTGTCACATGTCTCCCTAAATGTCACAGATGGCCACCGTCAGCTCTCCCAACTTAAAGAAAAGCAAACAATCTCAAAGAGGCTTTTCGCCCAAGTACAGAGATGAATGCAGACCTGGGGCTCAGAACCAAGCCCTTTGCTTGCTGAGTCCGATGCTTGCGGAGGCTCCTCTCCTCTGTAAATTTGAAATGAACTCAGTTGAACTCTGAATGAAAGTGGAGGCTCCGGCTACTCTTCCTTTGCTTCTGGGAAGCTGCTCCGTCACACGCACTCTGCCATCTCCGCGACTATTCTGTCCATCAGTCTGGTTGAAAAATGTCCTATTAATGTGGCATCTACTACCAGGAAGAAAGCTGGACACAGGTGAGAGGAGAACGTGCCTGACAGATGCTTAAGAAAAGAGGTTTGAATTCCCAGCTCTGTTGTCCAGCACGACAAGACTAATTCACTAGGGCCACTGAAAATCTGGGAGCAGCATGCTGTCAGGCATACTTGTCATGGGAAAGAGTTGGTTGGTGTGGTACCTTGTGCAGGAAAGAGTTGGTTGGTGTGGTACCTTGCGCAGGGCCCGCAGATGGACCCCTATGTAGCTAGGTGGGTGGAGGACTAAATGGACCCAGCTTCTCTCTCCTGCCCGGGCTTAAACAAAACAGGTTTGCAGTTCAAGACCACAGCAGTCCAGCCCTTACCTCCCTCCAGCCATCTTCAGGGCTGCCTCCAGGACCTGGAGTGAGAACACCCACCCCATCGGATGCTAGGAAACAGCCTGCCCGGCTTCCCAGCAGGACCCCTTTAAATGGCTGAGAGAACCGTATGCACACAGGTGTTCGCATGCTTGTGGCCTGCTCATTTGGTCACAGGAGGAAGGGGAGGGGGGTGGCAGCCCAGGGCACGAAGAAGGCAGGCTGAGCAGCACACACGGGCCTGTTGCCGATGTCTGCTCTGCTCTGCTGTCTGGACCCAGCAGCCGCGCATGGTTCTTATTATTTTGTGGATGTGTTTTGCACTGATGGGTGGGAAAAGGCTGGTGAAGCAATAATCGTGTAAGTGAAAGCAATGACTCGCTGGTGTCCTCCACCAATTTCCCATAGTCCTTGCTGATGCCTCGGGGCCCTCCAGGGTTTAGAATTACAGCTTTCTGTAAATATTCTTAGACTGACACCCACACAGGGAACCAGCATCAGATCTGTCCTGGAAATCCTTCACAAAGCCAGAACCATCACGTGTGTCCAAAAGAATTACTGCAGCAATCGCAGCTCGCATTTATTGAGCAGGAGCTCTTGGCTGGCACTATTCTAATCATCTGTGATTAGGCACTGATTGAATGCCAGCTCACAGGAGCCCAAGAGGAGGTCACTGCTAGTGTTACCCACTTTTGATAAATAGAGAAACTGAGGCACAGACTGGTTAGGAGGTTTGCCAATGCCACACAACTAGTAAAGAGAAGACCTGGGACTCAGACCAAGGCAGTCAGGCCTCTGCGTTACAAAGCACCACTTCTTCTCAGGAGAAAGGACAGATTTGGAAATTACAATGTCATGCTTGCTCTCCTTAACATCACTCAGTAAAGGAGTGAAACACTTGTTAAGTAAAAGCCAGAAGCCCTTCTTCTACCAACTGACAGAATTACACATAAGAAATGGGCTACTATTGTCCCAAGATGGCTGTCACATGTAAGCTTAGTAAGTCCAATTTCTATACCCTAAACAGGTTTTCTAGCCATAGTCGAGTTGCCCCGAGCCACCCAATTCCCATTCCTTGTTCCCAGTGTCTTGTCAGAGGTGAGAGACAGGTGGCTGAAGTCTAAGTAACTCCAAATTAAGGAATCCATGAGAGATAACTTTGCCCCTCTGATTTCTGAATTCCCACCCCCTGAGGCACTCTCTTGGCTTGCATAGAAGAGGAGGAAAAATGTAATTCTGAGGGAGGTGAACACGACAGTCTCTCAGGTGGAGCATGGCAAAAATGTTTATGAGAAACAACACAGGGACATCTAGAGACAGATGACAGAATAGAGAGACAAATCAGAGGATCCCTCATAAACCAAAGGACACTATTTGGACTCTATGGGGTGTTTTGGTGTTTTTATGCAGATTCTCTCTGGTCGCTGTGTGTTGGAAGAACACATCCTTTATGATTACTTTTTAGCATAGTTGATCAGGTTGAATTAACTCTTAATGATGTAAATATATCCTAGGATGATAATATTCTACCTGGATTCTAAACCTTGTGTAAAAAGTAAATACTATAGGATTAAGCAATCCACTTTGGGGACTGAATCAATAGAGATAGTTCTGATGAGTAAGTCTCTTTCCCTAGATGCTTCTTGTTGTTTGACAGCAAGGTCCTTAATTTTTTTT
>NDGN011550714.1:8400-20627 GCA_002564285.1 Tympanoctomys barrerae | reverse complement strand
ACTGTCCTACCAATTTGGTTTGAAACTGTCTCATTGCTATTTGTTTATCAATAAAATTATGAGAAAAAAAATTTACATTTCCACAATTTGTAAGAATACTAAAGTGTGACATTTATTTTAATTATTTTGAAACTATAATTCAAATGTTGATTATTCATTTGTTACTTTTAAAAATAGGGGAAAATCTCTCCATATGACACTTGAATATCCTAAGAGATATGTTATTTTCCTTTATAGTAATTCATTCATTATTGGATATCTGCTCAGTTATTTCCAGTATGGATCACGCATTTCATGCCAATACTTGGAAGTTTATAATTAAGTAAGTTTGTTGGTTTTTACTTTTTTAGAATATATTTCCTGTAGCCCAAGTCCTAGTTTTCATATGTTCTTAGGATGTATTTTAGGAACTTTTTGGTGTGTGTGTGTGTGTGTGTGTGTGTGTGTGTGTTAGTTAGTGTCCACTGACATTGTTGTCAGATAGTCTAGCTCTTCACATGAAGCTCACAAAGCAGTTTGGCTGTCTTTGGACTGTGAGCCAGACTAGACTAGACTTCAGCCACCTACCTGCAGCTGCTATTGTTTAACCATAAAGTATCCTGTGTTTAGGCTAAATAAATGAGTCACTGTAATTAAAACTTATTATAATCCATTATATATCTATATTTGAATTGTTTAAACATATATCTTTTTAGAAATTTAACTTTCTGAAATTGTAGTATTTTTGAGGTGTTATTAGGAATTGTGCCTAAAGCATTCATCAGATTCTTATAGGTGGGAGAAGACATGATTATAATGTAGAAATGATTAAGAAACTATTCATATACAAAAAATTGGACCTATACATTAATGTTTACAGGTCTTCAGTGATTTTCTTGAATCACCAAGATACTAGGTTGTCATGAAGTGTGGTGTTGTAAATCAGAGCATCCCCCTGGGAGCCATACTGCATGTCCTGAAATGTCTGAATCCTTTGGGAAGTTTGGCTAATCTCTCAGAACTTCAGTTTCATTATCTGAAAATGGATGTGATAAGCATTGTGCTTTCTTAATAATGTTGTAATACATCCTCAATTCATCATGATATATTTGGAACTATGTGTCGCATGGCAAGTGCTCAAAACTTACTTTCATCCTCATCCTTGCCACTTTTCCTTCTCCTTCATTTTGTACTCAATAGTTACATTGCTTTCAAAAAATAAGTCAGGTCGTGTTCCTCCATGGCTTCCAATCTACCTCGCTGCACCATCTTGTGCTGCCCTCTCTCTGCTCTTAGTTCCTCCCCAGACTTCCACATTCTGGCTCAGAGCCTGTCACTGTCACCTTTTCCTCTGTCAAAGATGCTCCTCCCTTAGCACCTGGCTGAGTTCACCGCTTACATGCTTTATAATTATGAGTCTTTGATAGTGTCAGTTTAAGATCAGGTCTGTCTGTTACAGCACTTTATACTTTTTGTCTTCATAGTTAGCATGAATACACTTAATTATTTTAATGAACATTCAGTCTCGTGCTGGGCCAACAAATTCCATAGAGAGGGACACATTTATATCCATTTGATTTACTGTTATCTCCAGGGCCTCATAGAGTGCCTGTCACATGGTAAAAATGTATTTATTGTTTTACAGAGGAAAAAAGAGCAACTTAAACATAACTGCTTTATAGGTAAAGTTAGTACATTGGATTATAAGATGTCTAACATATACAGTATGAAGCATGGTAGGTTACATATTGTGTAAATATTTTTATGGCCTAACTTACTTGATGTGTTACTTTTGGTGATTGTATTTTCCTTTTGTTTGTTTAGGCAGAGCCTTAAGCACCAGTCAGTTATAAAGAGCCAATTGAAACACAAAGATATAATTACTAGCTTGTGTGAAGATATGCTTTTCAGTTTCCATTCTTGTTTACAGTTAGCTGAATCGATGCCACTTTCAGATGCACAGGTAAAATATTTACCAGTACTTTTAACCAGTAGTTCTTATTTCCTTTGGCAGTTACTAAATCTCATTTAAACACATGGATCACTCTACATAAGGGGATTTTATCACTATTTAAGGGGATTTTAATCCCTTAAGACTCCCTTCTTCCTCCTTACCTTCCTTCAACTTATTCTTTCCCTTCCTTCTTGTCTTTTTTCCTTTCTTCCCTCTTTCTTCTCTCTTCCCTCCTTGTCTTATTCCACAACCTATAATTATTTTTAATCCAAAACATTGTTTTGTATTCCTAACTGGTGTCATCATGTCTAACATCTACCCCTCCTTCTTCTTTACATATTAACTACTTGGTGAAGGCATACATTTAAGATTGAGATATACTTACATTTATTTTGATTTCAAGAAGTTATAGTGTTGAATTGGCATACCATTTATGAAAATTGTGCTTTGTAAATCTGTAATATAGTTTGGAAGCATTGTAGGTCACATTCCTTTAATAATAATTCCACATAGTGCTTTTGTTCTGAGACAAACTCTTATTTTGTTTTTGTTCTGTAGTCCTAAATTGTAGGATTAGCAGTACTCAGGACCTAACAGTTTCCCATGGTGTAATAACTTCGGTGGGGATATGAATTGAAGGGTTCCTCCTAGAGTAGCGGCAATGCAGCCCTCCTCCTGTGGAACTGCAAGGAGGTCCAGGGACTGTGTCTATCTTCTTCCAGGTTAGGTACTACAGGAAGGGAAGAGTGGAGAGACCTCTAAGGCCCAAGCTGGTGGCACTTCTGGAGGAGGGGTGATATGGAAGGGCAGGCCCTAGATGAGTATGGAGCTTGGAAAAGGAGTTCTGAACATGCTAAGCAGGAAGTACAAAGCTTTAGGAAGACTTTTCTTGCTTCTCTTCTTTTTCACTGTTCTCCCTTTAAATCACTTGTTTTCTCCTTTGTTCCCTCTTTTTCATTTACCCTCTCTGACCCTCTCACCTTGTTGAAAGAGATGTTACTTGGTTGAATATCCTGATCTTTCAGTGTCACCAAGGTTGTTCACCTGTCTGCCTTTACCCTGTGTAAACTGTCTTTAACCCCAGCCTCCCCTTTCCTGTTTTCTCTATGTCCATGTTGACGCCACAGATCCTCAGCAAGTCCTATAATTTAGGACTATAATTGGAGAGCAAGATTAGACAGATTCCCAGAGAGGAGTGAGGTGAGGAAAGCCGAGTAACAGTGCAGTGTATGGAGCAGGAAGAACTGAAGTCTGGGGGAACCTAGCCAGGGTAGCTACTTGTACATAGAGTGCCTTAGTTTATGTTACATAAACTGCTGATACATGTGAATCAGAGAATTAAGCTGATTTCAGGCTGATTGCATCTTCACATTTTATGTACTTGTGCACACCAGTCATGAATATGAGCAGCTCCACTTCTGTTTTTTGACCTGCAGTTCTGAGATGGATTGTGGCATTTCTCTATTCTGACTCTATAAACTCTTGTCCGCAGTGCCCTCTGCTGTCCACGATTAATACTTATTTAGGAATCAGAATTTTTCAAGCAATTTGTACCTTTGTTCTTGGTTTGTTTGGGGTACTACAAACAAAATAATGTACTACTTATTGTATGACTATGATTTTTGAAATGCATATATTACCATTTGGTATTTGCTTGCTGCTAACAGTAATATAAAGAATAATTATATTTGCTTGGAAAAATTTTTGTGGTGTTAAGAGATCTTAGAAAAATACAAATGTTGCTAACTTGGTATCTTTTGTCATGCTTTCTTCTATTTTTCTTTTTTCATGGGGGACAGGATAATGCTGACTACAAATTCTTTCAGAAAACACTCAAATTGTGTCGTTTCTTTGCCAATTCACTTTTGCACTACACTAAGGTAAGGCCTATGTTTTAATAATGCAGAAATGTTAAACCTGCACACTAAATTATCAGTTGTACTTTTAAAATGATTCTTACTAAAACCAGTCTTTCGCAGTTAACTTTGTTAAGCGTATTTTTAAAGGTTTTAAAAAATGCTATAGTGGATGGGGCCAGCCAGATAGCTGAGTGGATTAAAACGCCTGCTTAGGCAGGCTCAGGGGTTTGACCCTGGCATGCTGGCCCCACCCCCAAGGCACAATGAGGAAGTGACTGAGACTGGATGTGGTGGTGCACGCCTCTAATCCCAGTGCTTGGGAGGCTGAAAACATGAGGATCACTACCAGTCTGATGTGTGTAGTGAGGTCCTATAGACCGTGTACTAAATACATTTAAAAAAAAAACAAAAAAACTTGGGGCAGGGGAGATGACTCAGTGGAATAAGTGCTGCCCTGGCAAGTGGAAGGGCTGGAGTTCAATCCCAAGTTCTGCCAAAAAACAAACAAATTTAAAAAAAAACAAACTATACTGTAAATTTCTTTATTGAGTACTTGCTATTAAGTTGCTACTATCATTTTAATTCTGTTGTCTAAAAAAATTAGTTCTACATATAAATTATTTCCATAAGTATATCAATTTTCAGAAACTTTCAGTTTGCCTTTATCATTTACAATTTATTTCTGGTATAGTTCTATGTTGTTAAAATTTAAGTTAAGCCTTTGAAATCGACAATTATCTAGATGAGATCTCCATTCTTGGGAGTCATCAGAATAGCAGTGATAGTTGATGTTACATGAGTAGAATAAAAAAGTATCTGGGGAGGTTAATATTTAAAGAGAATAAGAGACAGAGAAAGGAAAGTATTAATAGATGTTAATGACTTTTTGAAACACATTGTGCACATTGTAGTTTCAACCTGTCTTCCTTCTTTGTCAAGAAGATAAGAATCTGCAGCATTTTTGTTATAGTCAGAATTCTGTAGTCCCTGCCTTGGCTGTCAATGTATTGCTGTCCTGTTTGTCAGCTTCTTGTGTTGGGTTCCTTGTAGCTTACAGGGGTGTTCTGGGGTCAGAGATAGACCGAAAGAAGGGCCCCTACCCTTCATCACCCATCTAATATTTGGTTGGTATGTAGAAGATATAAATCTCAGTAACTATGAATTAAAAAAAATTTTTTTTTCAAGTTGATCACAAAGGTTTATCCTATATCTTATATTTTAATATATGCCATTACTTCTTGAGAGACAGCCTAGATGTAATAGTGTAGAAATCACTTACCTTCACTTAAGTCCAAGCCTTAAGGGTTTTTAGTTATGTGACAAAGTTATTTGATATCAGAGTTTCAGCTTTCTGTTCTGTGAAATGAAGGTAAAAACATGTAACACGTTTTTTGAGAAGGCTAAAACAAAGTAACTTGTGTGAATTGTTACCAGGTTTTAGGGTTCTAGAGCCTCCTTTTGGAGGTGGTTTCTAGGTTCTTTCTGTCCTAAGTGAACAAAACAAGCAGAAAATGATGGCAGATTTTCACATTCATTAGTGGTAGAAAGAATAAACAACAAAGGAAAAATTAAAAATGAAGTGAAGGGAGAAACTGGCTTTGGAGTAAAAGAGGAAAAATAAAAATATAAAAATAAAAGTACATGCAAGGGAAAGGGTGGGCTATCTGGAGGGAAACCAATGGGGAATCTTTCATGGCATCTGTGTGTGCTTTCCTTTCTTCATATTTTCCCATGCTTATAATCAGACACACATTTTACCTTATCACAGCCCTACTAGGGTTTTCATAGACAGTCCATGGAAGGGGCCCAGAGAATTGTTTGCCCATGTGTCCTGAGATCTGGTCATGCTTTTCTTCCCAGCCGTGGAGGCCGCATCATATCTTTCTATCTCAGAATTACTTGGTACATGTCTGGTTGTATTGTATTTGCTCATAGTAGTTTTTAGCTACCAATTGTGGTTATGATATCCTAACAGTAAAGAATCTCAGATACTTAGCCTCATCCTTTTCATTCTGATGTAAGACATTTTTTAATGTGACACATCCTTTATTTTGAATGTTTTTGGAAGAGGATATATATGTAAGAACATCATGTTATACAAAGAATGAATAGCACTTTTTTATTTTAGGAATTTCTTCCTTTCCTCTCTGATTCCTGCTGTACATTGCATCAGCTTTATCTTCAGATATACAGGTAAAAAGTATGCTTTATAATTTAAATGTAATAATTCAGAGTTTAAGTTGACATTTTAAAACAATGTCAGTAATTTTTCATATTTTAATGATTTGCTTGCTGAAAATAATTGGAGATGAGCAATATGTTTTATTTTATATTGAGATGTTGCTTTTTGTTTGTTTTGGTAGATCTAAAAGTAAAAGAAAGGAATATTAAGCTTAAAATCAAGTCATCAGAAGTTATCCAAACTAAACAGAGAAAAGAGCTGGACAGAATGGCTGTTACATGTGGCATAGGTGTAGGCCCAAAAGGAGAGGAGAGGTTGTATATTAAAATTTAAAGCACTAGGGAGATAGCTCAGTGGTATAAGCACCTGCCTGGCAAGCACAAGGTCCCGAGTTCAATTCCCATACCACCACCCACACGCACAAAGTATTGATTAAAATTTAAAGACAAAAATGGATACATGATTTGCAAATTTTTTGAATTTTCTATAGGATAATCCATAAAGTAACTGTATTTATGGAGTTTTGCTGTCCTTGGAAGGCATTTTTTTTTTTTTTTTTTTTTTTTTGTTCATATGGGATTTCTTTTTCTTCCTTCACAACTGGGAATTGGATTCAGGGCCTTTGCACTGGGCTGCAATCCTCAACCCTATTTTTTAGTTTTTAATTTTTATTTTTGAGAGAGTCTCCTTAAATTGTCCAAACTGAGTTCAAACTTTTAATCCTCCTATTTCACTCTCCGAGCATGCTGGGTTATCAGACATGTGCTAACGTGGCCCACTTAGTTTAGAATTTTTATAATTTATCATTCTCATTAATGGATTTGTATTCATAAAATATTTTAAACTTTATCAACTAATATTACGATAGTATTCCTAATGAAAATTTCAGAAGTACTTCAGATAGGCTGGTTGTTATCCTCAGACTAGAAGAGCGTAAGTTGGAGTTAAAGGTAAGCCTTCTTGAGTTTTTATTTTGCTTCTGCTTGGTTTTATAGTATAGCTAAGACAGTTCTAGGCAAGTTGATAAACTGACTGACTCCTTTTTCTCATCTATAAAATGGGATAATAAGGGCTGGCCAGATAGCACAGCGGATTAAAGTTCCTGCTCAGGCAGATGCAGGGACCAGGGTTGATCCCTAACGTGCCATGCAGGCCCCACCCCTGGGGCGGAGACTCACTGAGACTGGGCCTGGTAGCATGCACTTGTAATCCCAGTGTTTGGAAGGCTGAAAACAGGAGGATCACTGCAAGTCCAGTCTGTGTAGTGAGACCCTGTACTAAATACATTATAAAATAGAGAGGTAATAAGGGCATCTGCCACCACCAGGCCTGGATTACAGGCTTGTATTCCCAGTATTGTGTGAGGCTGAGGCAGGAGGATCATAATGCAGCCTAGGCAATTTAGTAACACAGTGAAACTCTGTCCTAAGTTTTCTTTTAAAAGGTTAGGGTTGTAACTGAATTGGAAGATGCTGGATTTAATTCCCATTACCTACCCCCACAAAGCGGCTGCCCTACAGGGTTCTTCTTATAACTAAGTGAGATAATGTGTACAAAGTTCCTGTTGTGGTAAACATTCAGTAAATGTTACTCTTTGTTGCTTACTACCCATATTAGAGCCTAGAAGAGTGCCTAGATGGAGGCAGGCATCTTTAGATTTGTTCAGCTGACCTAGGAAGCCAGACTATTCAAGGAAAAGGTGTAGTACCTGTCAGGTTCTCCTATGTGCATATTAGCATTTTTCAGAATCTGTTAGCTTTATTGTACTTCTGTGAAATATAAGTTGGGTGTAATATACCTTCTTTAAAAAGTATCATAATTTAGGTGGGACTAATGACAACTGAACTGATAACTCAAAAGAGCCCTAAATTTGATACTAAGATAGTTTATTTAGCAGTTCTGTATTTTCCTGGTCCATTTAGTCTCTTAGATAATTTCTTATGCTTTCCCTTTATAAGCTATATCTCTGACACCTGTCCATTCCATATTGTTAGTGCCTTATTACTAAGTTGAAGCAATTAGAGATGAGCTACCATATACTCCATTAACTATTCCACTAGTATTTAGGGCCTGCATTCATTCTCTTGCTCCCAAAAAAAGCCCTGTATGTGCTGACACCATCCTTTCCATTTTGTGGTTGAATTTCAGGCTTTGATGTACACAGGCACCTTATGCTAGCAGTTATTCCTTTTCTCTCTTGAAACATCAAGAGATGTCTCCCTGCTGGACAGTTCTCAAGAGACTACAAACACGCTGTTATTTTCCCCATCTTAACAATACAAAACAGTGAAAAACTCTGTGACTACTACTTCTAAAAACCCTTTCATTTCTCTTTACAGCAAATTCCTAGGAAGAGCCATCTATTCTGTCACTACTTACTTTCTTGCAGCTATTCCAGTCCACCACTGAAATTGCTCTTGTCAGGGTCCTGTTGCCCCCATGTTGATGTTGCTGCATCTCGTGGTCCATTTCAGTCTTCATCTTATGCAGCCTGTCAGCAGTTCTAGCCATTTTCCTTACAACATTTTCTTCTGTTTTTAGAACATTTTCTCTCGGTTCTGGGCTTATCCTACTAGCTACTTTGAACAGGTTCCTCCTCTTCTCCCCAGTGCTCAGTCCTCAGGTCTGTTTCCCCTTTATCATCATTGACTCTCAAGATTTAAGGTTAATGCCTCTCTCTTTAGTCTCTCCTTGCTAGTCAGGACATATGCACTAAAATTGGCTCATGCTGAACTCATGATTTCTACCCATCCACTCCCTACAAAATCCATTTCTCTTATAGCTTCTTTTAGTTTAAATGGCAACTTCATTCTTCAGGTCAGAGGGCAAAAACACCTTGTTGTGATGGTTGATCCCTTAGCATATTTGGATAATATTGCTTCAGTATAAGTATATAGACATTATGCTTACATACACCCACAAAATTCAGCCACCTCTCATCATCTAAACTGCTACCATCTTCCCTGCTGTTGTATTTTTACCCTTGCTTTGCTCTAATCTGTTCATTAAAATAGTCAGGTTGAGTTATCCAAGCATATATCATGTGAGTTCTCTGTACAACCCTTAAATGACTTTTATTATCTTCCTTTTCCCTGGTTAGTTTTTCTATATAGCACTTACTTAACATCTACTGACTATATTACGGTAGTCCCCCCACCCCCATCCCCTGAGAATATATTCCAAGTCCTCCATTGGATGCCAGAAGCATCTGATGGTAGTGAACTCTGCTGTGCTCAGTTGAATAGTGTTGAATTCTATAGTTTTCTCATACATATATCACTGTGAAAATGTTTATAGATAACAATAAAATAGAGTCATTATACTAATGTGCTATAACACAAATTACGTCTATCTTAAAATATCAGTTTATACTCACCTTCTTGTGATGTGATGAGATGATTCACTACCTGTGGTGTGATGAATGAAGTGAATGACATAGATAGTGTGGCACAGGCTACTGCGTAAAAGTCATCTGAACACAAGTACTTTGATACTGTGGGTCTGGTAACTGGGACAGCTGGCAACTAACCAGTGTGTGCCAAGTACACCATGACACCCTGGATAAAGGGGTGATTTACATCTAGGCCAGATAAGGCAAAGGCTTGAGATTTCATCATGTAAATGAGAACATCATAGTGTGGGATTTAGGAATCATTTCAGAATTTTCTGTTAAGTATTTTCAAACCACAGTTGATCATAGGTAACTGAAATTATGGATAAAGAGGGTCTGCTGTATGTATTTATAAAATTACTATTCCCTTTTATTAGAATGTAAGTTCTACCAAAGCAGTGACTTTGTATATTCTGTTTACTGCTACCCTTCCCACTCTTTGAGCAGTATGTAACATGTATACAAGGCACTTGAAAATATGGCAAATTAATATAAAAACATTCAAAAATATTTTGATGCTCAGTAGCTATAATTGTATAGTTTAATTACCTATATTT
Organism: Tympanoctomys barrerae; assembly: GCA_002564285.1. Lineage (NCBI taxonomy): Eukaryota > Metazoa > Chordata > Mammalia > Rodentia > Octodontidae > Tympanoctomys > Tympanoctomys barrerae. The sequence continues at coordinate 10,705 of NDGN011550714.1, read as the reverse complement.
TATGTATGCCTTCATCTTATAATTTAATCTTCATGATAACTGAATCAGTGTCACAAGTGAAGAAACAGAATCAAGGAGGTCAAATGAATGAACTAAAGTTATATAACTTGATAGTTTATGAGACTGTTTTTCCATCACAAATGGTACTTTTTCCAGCACATGGGAAAGACCACAATGTTTATGTCAAATATATTGTGTTGAAACCAGCCAAATAGCTCAGGGGATTAAAGCACATGCTTAGGCAGATGCAGGGGCTGGGGTTTTGATTCCTGGGCTTGCCATGCTGGGCCCACCACAGGGTACACTGTGACAGCGATTGAGACTGGGCATGGTGGTGTGCACCTGTAGTCCCAGCACTTTGGAGGCTGTAAACAGGATTACTACGAGTCTGATCTACGCAGTGAGACCCTGTAGACCCTGACCTAAACAAAAAAATATATATATACATAAGTGTTGAATGCTTTTTGTTTTATTAACTGCGGAATGGGTTTTCTCATGCACTATCATGTGTACCATAATTAACATGACAAAAATATTGAATATGTGTTTCATATAGGTTTGAATTTAAGTTTAGTTTAAATCCCAGTTAAGTTACTAAGACATTCCCTGAATATTTTTAAAGCCTCCATCAGTGTTAATATACTTAATTTCTTATAAAGAAACCTCAGCTTTTGAGAAGCAGCATTAACTCATAGAATTACAGCATTTTAAAACAAGTTATAGTAGGTATAATTAAACCAGATTTTATCAAGTATTTTACATCATGTTTTTACTTGTTGACTTAATGTTCAAATTTTTACAGTACTTTATTTTTTCAAATGGTATTAAAATACACCGAAACAATATGAAAGGGCTAGGGATGTAGCTCAGTAGCTGAGCACTTGCTTTAGCATTCACAAGGCTCTGGATTTGATCCCCAACACTACAAAAAAAAACAAAAACAAAAACCAGTATTCAGGATTTCTCCCAGATTGAAAGCCTCTAATTTCATGGAATTATGCCTGTATTATTTGGTTTAGAGGCTTCATGCAATTTTGGTATCAATTCTGTACTTTGATTATCTTGCTACTTTATAAAAATAATGTATTTCCATTGCTGTACAGTTTGTAGTGCTTACCTTTATCTAAATTTAGAAGATAGCTGTTTATTAATTTTTCTCCTCTTTTTTCTAGCAAACTTCCCCCCAGCCTTTATGCTGCTAGGGTTTCCAAAGCACATCAGGAAGAAATAGCAGGTTCTTTCCTGGTGACACTGGATCCACTCCTCAGTCAGCTGCTCACATTCCAGCCTTTTGTACAGGTGGTTTTGGATAGTAAGTTAGGTAAGATTCAAAAGTGACTGAGCATTAAATTACATGCAATTAATTATGACTTGTTAGAAGATGGGGTTATTTCTCCTTATTTATCCATTATTTTTAAAACATAAAAATGTATTACTTAAAATTTCTTGTACTTTATTGAAACATTTCTCATTTTTAAAAAAATTCCTCTTATTTATATAATGCACATCTCTGCTGGAATATTTGGGGTATGTTTTTATCAGTTTGTTGTAAATTAATGTGTCCTTTGGTTTGTGATCTGGAAGACCTGTCGTGTGACCTGCAGTTCCCACAGTGTCTGCTCTTGGTTGATGTCATGGACAAGCTGCCCTCTCAGCCTGAGGATGTGCAGGCCCTGTGGTGCACAAAAAGCCAAGTCTCAGAAGCTATGAGCAGGTAGCACATGTGTTGTTTATTTCCATTGGTTGGAATATCCTGGTGTGGAACAGGTCTTGACCACTTACCAGTCTAGTTATTTAAATTCAAGAAAACAAAAATTGCATAGTTTTTCATTAATTTTTATACAATAACAGGAAATATAAAATTGACTTTATTAAATTTATTCATTAAGACCCAACTGGTTGAAGTGACCCTTGCCCAAGGGATGCTTGGTACTGTCAGTAAGTAAGCAAGTGTGCTGCCCAAGTGACGTGTGGGGTAAACTGTTAGATGGTTAAAAGGACTTTTGTATGTCAGGTGTTCTAGTTAATAACTACTATGTAGAAAAACTACTTTATATAAATAGACTTACATAAATTTATGGCAGATATACTTGTTTAATTTTGCTCAGAACTTAGTGCCTACTGGTGAGCATTATAAATATTGACTGCTGTGGAGGGCATACAAGTAAGAACATGTAGAAATTGTAACGTATCTCCTGGAAACTGTATTGCATTTATGCTCCTTGTCATCGCTGGGGCGCAGAGCATTTCCTTACTCCCTGGAATCTTGCTATGCTCTAATATTGCCTTCCCTTTAAGCTATTCT
>NDGN011550709.1:4002-38742 GCA_002564285.1 Tympanoctomys barrerae | reverse complement strand
CCAGAGACTGACTGCTTTGTTTAAGCAGGCACTTAAACAACTGAGCTAATGGGCGGGCCCCCTGTAGAGGACATTTTAAAAGAACCAGGAAACCAACATTTTGCTGAGTAACTTCAGACCATGGACAGCCTCTAAACTGGCTTCTGTATCAACAGAGATTAAATAGAATGTATGGTCCACAGTGTCCATCCTGGATATCAAGATATTACTCAGCCAATTAACATAAAACAAGTCCCTGGTCAGTGGTTTCTCAGATCGCTTTCTGATTTGCATGCTAGGAGAGCAGGTCAGAGGCAGAGCAGTCGCTCCATGTGCAGACCTTTCCCATGGGACCAGCAGCCTGCACGGAAGCCTTCGCCATGTGCCAAAGACAGACAGCTGAGGCCCGTGGGCCACTACTGCAATGCTGCTATCTGCTCACCAAGAACATTCCAGACTGAGCAAACGCAAACATAGAACAGAGTCCATTTTCTACAGCAACTCTATGTGACACCAGATCAGCTGGCATTGAAGAGGCACTTGCTGCCAGGGCACCCACAAACAGATATCCATAGATACACCCATACCAAACACGTGCCATGTGAGAGCAGAAAATGAAGAAACAACAGCATTTTTTCAAATACAGAAAACCAAACGTATTTTATTTCAGTGTCTCTAAAATTACCACTTTCAAATGGTTTGGTGAAAAATCTCATAGAAGGAAGAACTAAATTTCTTCCCTGAAGGGCTAGAGCAATAATTCCCTTAGGTGATTTAAGGTGATTGTCACTTGAGTTCATGATAGAGTTTTTAAACTTTATCCTTTTTATTAGTACATATTTGTCATACGTACTGATCACATTCACATAGGGCTTTGTACCTGAACATAACCCATCTCAATCCCATTCTCCTCCATTCCCTTCAGCCATTCTTCCCCTCAGCCCCGATGGTGCACTTTGCAATGTAGCACCTTGGATCAGAGGAATTACTACGCATCATTTCTTTTTAAATGCCAACATAAAGTTGCCGACTGTCTTTCTTAAGAAAAGACTACTCTTGATCTGAATATTGACCCTTCTGGTTTTCTTTTTAACATTCCTTATGTTTAAGAAAGGCTGGTATTAGCACTCAGAAGGCTGAGGCAAGAGGATCACTGTGAGTTTGAGGCCAGCCTGTGCTACATAGTTATTTCAAGGCCAGCCTGAACTATTTTTCAAGATCCTATCTCAAAAGAAAAAATAAAAATAGAAGATGTATTATGTACAGGTACAAATTTCCCATGATAAATGTGATCAGTATGTACAACAAACTTATACTAAGAGAAAATAAAGATTCTGAAAAAGAAAAAAAATAGACTGATATTAATAAGGTATATCTTTGTAAAAATACCCTTTCAAACAGTTAATGCTTAAATTTTTCTTCTTTTTAGATTTTATATTGAACCAATTTTGCAGGCTTATATCTGGTAATCTGAACAACTAGTTTAAAGACAAAAATATGTGATATAACAACCACCATTGAATTCTGATCATTTTAATGAAATTCTGTATCATTTCTAATTTTTTTACTCTTTTTTATTCTCTTTTTAAAAAGTTCTTTTAACAAAATAAAATATATCAACTGACTCAGCTGAAATACTTCTTATCTGGCTTGTGAAATCAAAACATCTGGGCAGCACCACATGGGATATCCTCCACATTGCCGCCTATAATGGTACATAGCATTCTTTCTGTGATCTGACTTATTAATTCGATGAATCCTCTCACATTTTCACTCATCCATCTTATCCAAGAATTTCTTTTTATTCTACAAAAGTGTTCTACCCGAGAAGCTTCCCTAAGGTTTGCACATTACTAAATTCAATGAACAAGCAAGGTCCCCCCAGAGCTTCAGAATGCCTAGGACCACAGACCACGTAACAAGCCTTTCTGTCCACTGCCTGGTCTACTTTTCTAGATGGGATTGTGTATGCAGCCTTTGAAACTGAAAGGCTCTTTCAAACTTAGTTGGAAATACCAATAATGCATTGGTTTGAGTCTCATTTATTCCAGTTACAAAACCTATTGTTAGAGCCCAATCAAACACCCATCAACTAAGGAATGGATAAAAAAGATGTGGTATTTTTGTACAATAGAGTATTACTCAGCTATAGAAATAGGTAAACTCAAGACTTCAATAGGTAAGTGGATGCAACTAGAGATCATACTCATAAGTGAAATAAATCAGACTCACATGTGCAAACACTGTATTGTCTCACTGGTGTAAGAACCTGAACAAATAAATAAAATCTGAAAGGTATAATAAATACTGTGAAAGGGAAAGAATCTGTTCAAAGGGAAAGAACAACTGGGATGAGAGAAGGGATAAAAAAAAGAAGGAAGGGGAAAAGAAATATATATGTATATACACAGGATATCTTGGATAATTACACTACTCATTTCCACTACTTTACTGAAAAGAACAGTTCGTGCTTAGATTGTTTGATCAATTTTACATGCCTATGTCTGGTAATCTGAGTAACTACTTTGAAGAGAACAATATGTAATAAAATAATCCTTGTTAATTTCCTATCATCTTGTTTTGAAATCCTATATCATTTTAGCTTCCATTTATTCCCTTTAAAATAAAAATAATAAAAAAGATTTCTAAAACACCAGAACTAACTAGTGTATCAGTCAGTTTTCCTGTCCCTGAGACAAAATACCCATCACCCGTAACTGAAAGGAGGTGAAGTTTACTTGGGCTTATGATTTCAGAAGATTCAGAGATGTGTGGCTGGCTGCCTCTGAGGAAGCAATGCAGAGGCAGAAGGGCAGGTTGAAGAAAAGCCGCTCAGTCTGTGGCAGCCACAGAAACAGAGAGAGGGAAAAAGAAAGAGAAGAGCCAGGGACAGGAACGCACCCTCCAGGCCCTACCACCTCCCATTAGGCCCCACCTCCCAACAGCACATTGGACTATTAGCTCACTGATGCCTTAATCCACTGAGAGCTACAGCACCCTCAGGACCAATCACATTCCAAGTGCCCCAGCCCGGAGCATGAGACTGTGGGACATTTTAGATCCAAAGCGTAACAAGGATTAAATAAGCAATTGTGACCAGAGTGGTAGAAGAGTACTTGAGACTAGTAAACTCTCAGATGTTCTGCAGAAGCAAATTAACCACTGAAACATTCTGGGTAAAGCTAGAAATACCCATGACGAAGGGATCCATTGGTTCTACACTTTAAAGGAATCACAGTGCTTGTTGTTTACTATTTCCTAGGCCCGGCTGACTGACACCATGTGTCAACAGCTCTACATCCCTTAACAAGCACAATGCTAGATCAAGCAGAATGACCCTTGGGCAGAATTCTTTCTCCAGCCCTATAGGGAAAGCATTCATTTCCTCCATCAGGTTACTCACTGAATCACAAATATGGAGTGAGTGTTTCCCAACTTCTGGGAACTGTGCTAGGTGCTGGGAATAAATAACTAGACAGAGTCACTGGCCCCTAGGGATCCCCTAGTAGACTGGGGGGGGGGGGTGACCACTGCCAGCTCCCACAGGAAGGGCAGTGGTGCCACAGTGCGCTCAAGTCACAGCCAGCACATCCTGGAAGGAAAGGCAACTTCAGTCGCAACTTTCACATTCTCTCCTTTAAAGAACCTTAGACATGATTTCCTTTCTCAACTTTTCCTCTTGGCATCAACAAAACGGATGCACTGCTGGTAGGCAGCCTTTTTCTTTTTCTCCTAGGGGAGCATTAATAATGGGGTAATGTGGGACTGCCTCTTCCTGACACTATTTATTACAGCTGTAACTCTGTCGATGTACAAACTTTCAGGGTTTTATTTATTTCTACTCTGGTCACACTGAGAGGACCAGATCATTTAGCATCCTGCCGCTTCATCGGCCACCTTTTTTTTATTTGTAGATATAAGGCAAAGGGTAGAAATGGTTCTGGGATAGAGGGCTGATGCAGCTTGTGAAACTCGGAACGGGATCAAAGAAACCAGGTTGTAGATTGGCCATGTAAAGCAGAAATTACAGCAGCAACATGACCACTGGCCAAGACAACAAAAACAAGAAAGCCTGGGCAGAATGACCATTAAAGGGCAGTCATTTCTCTGTTCTTGAGCCAGGCCCAGGCTCCCGCTGCTCCCTTTCTCCTACATTCTCCTCGCGTAGGTTTCACTGGTAGCCGTCTCTAGCAGCACTGCCATGTGAGAGCCAAACATCATGCTGAAGCATCCACAGACCTCCCAGTTTAGCTTTTGGGCCTCCTCGCTGGTCCTTGCAGACCCACCTCATCCGGGAATACTAGGTTTGCCTTTGCTACTGCTGTAGCCGTAGACACAACCACACAGCTGGCTTCTCCAGTTTCTGAATTTATAGAGATTGCCACTTCTGGGGTTTTTCAAAGACATGAAAGGGGTGGCTAAGCCATATCTGTTTTGGTTAGTGTTATGTGTTTGGTTTGTGGCTTTTGGAATGTTGAAGATGTAAGAAATATTGCACCATAGTTAAGGAGTCACAGTAGATTTTAAGTGCTGACAAATTACCATGTGATAAAGAGACATGGTCTTAATATAGGATGAATTCCATGTGTCCACTGACAGGAACAGCCCAGGACTACAAATGAAACATGTGGCAAAAGCATCAGTCTAAACTTGAGGCTCCTGATGAACAGGGAGGCCTTTGGAGCTGGCTTCTTATCCTTCAGGGACCCCTGACAGGGGTTCAGGGTCTGTACTATTAAGCCCTAGAGACCACATGCTCTTCTCTCCAGTCACACACCTGACTTCCTGGTGTTCCTAGAGCCCAGCCTGGAGGAAGTCTAAGTGACCCTATAGGGCATGATCCTTCTTGGGCCTCTAATGATGCCAACAGCCCACTCTGGTACATGTGTCAGAGGCTCAGCACCACCGCCACACTGGGTAGGGTGGGGTGGCTTCACACTTCCTGGGGGCTATTCACCTTCCTGGGGGCTATTCATTCTTAGGGCAAAGACCAGCACAATGTCTGATACGGAGTAAAAGTTTCTTGGCCGAACATTGGCTAAGTCATTTAAATAGAACCAACTTCGTTATGTGCATTTGTCAAATCAAATGCTGCTCAAAGATGAAACATTTAATCAAATGATTCAAGAAACAATCCCTGCTCCAAAAGCCAGCAAGTATACATTTTCTTCCGGAAGACTTTTAGAACTTTCAGCAATGGGAAAAATCCCCTCACTGCCAGATCTGTAGGAATGAGGTTTGTTATAAAGCATGTGTAGGACCCTGCACTGCATGCGCCAAGGCACTCACAAGGGGATCCTTTCAATCTGAGAACCACAGTCTCTCAACAGTAACACTCATAATTATTGTGCTCAAGAATTATATTGAAGCCACAGTAAAACTCAATAAATTAAATAAAAACAGAGACACACGGTGAAAGGTCAAATTACCACATGTTCCAAATTCCTTCCAAGGAAAATTTTGGAATGTTTTCCCCATAAAATTATTTCTGCTCTGGATCAAAGTTTTTGTCCACAAAAGGCTTCTTACCATACACCGTCCTTCTCACACACCAGAGGACTTTCTCCTAAGTCCACCATTCACCCCAAGGCCCATCTTCTGCTCCCCAGAATCACACTGAATCCTAAGTGGTAGGAACACCTGCCTGTGACAGGAATGCTGTCTACACTCACAAACCCCTCCAATGGCAAAGTCTCTATATACTCAGCCAAAAAAAAGGAGTGCTCCTAACTTCCTCCGATGGATCCCTTTGGTCCAGACCTCTTCTTGTCTAGTAAATCCTTGGGCTGTTAGGCCACCTGACATGTTTCAGGGGAGAAGGCAATGAGCAATTCCATGATACAGCACTGTGCCAGATATCCATTGCTATATATAAAAGAAAAACCACACTAATGTTTGGTGACATATGAAAGTAATCATAGGATGCTCACAGATTCTCCAAGTCAGGAATCAAAAAGAGGACATGTTCTTCTCCCCCAGGAGGTTTAGGCCTTTGGCAAGAATGGCTTGAATAAACAGAAAGCTTAGAATGACTCAGGTGAGCACAGTATGAACCACAGTTCCACCTTCACAGTGACTTTTTCATTCAAATGGGACCTGGGCTGGGAGAGTACAAGTGATGGGATTGGCTGTGACGGGATTACAGGCTGGACCATCTCTTCGTGACCTGACAGCATGGCCAAGTATCTCATTGTAACTGGAATTTTATGTGGAAACTGAGCATTCCAGAAGCCCATGTTCCCATGGTACAAGAGGGAAATGACATGGGGACTAAGACCCAGCCTCCGAAGCTGTGACATGTTGCCACCACACTCCATTTGTCAAAGCTATTTCCAGTGCAGGCATATTCAGAGCAAGAGACAGGCATTGCCTCCATAGAGGTGACAAAGGATTTGTAATCATTTTCAAACCAGATTAGTTTGGGGCCACAAATCCTTCACGTTTTTCCTGCAGGCCACATATACTCAGCTCCCACTCAAGACCCACCAAGAGTTTTGTTCCAATACTGCATCAAGCTTAGGTTCAAGGCTCTGGGCACCAGCTTCTCAGTCAGACTCGGGACAAACAAGGTTCTTCAGGTTGGGGGCCTTAGTGTTGTGCTTCTTGATCTCAAAAGTTGCTAACAAAGAAGACCACCACTGTGCACACCCATCACAAAGGGAAAACAGAGCTTTCCAAGAAATTAAACTACTGGGCTGGGGAGATAGCTCAGCGGTTCAAGCACTTGCCTAATAATGACTGAGAGAAATAAGAATCTTCTATCAGCAAGGATAAGGGAGAATCATCATCTCTTGTCAGACCCTGGCACCTGGACCACAAGCACTGTGCTGGGAGTTAGAGAAGCCGAGTCCTCATCCCACTACACCTTGAAACAGGCAAGGACATCAGAGCCCAGCAGCAGGCCGTGAGCTGCCTAGGGTGCTCCCGGGATCAGTTTCTCCAACTAAGCACCTGCAGGGCACTGATATTTCAGGAGTCTCTAGTGGCCTCCCCCTCCTAAAATCAATGAGTACAGGGCTGGGGAGATGGCTCAGTAGGATAAGCGCTTGACTGGCAAATGCAAGGATCTGAGTTCAATCCCCAGTCCTGCCAAAAAAATAAATAAATAAAATCAGTGAGTAGTCTTCCCAGATTAAGTCAGCAGATGATCTTTGTCAATTAACCCTACCTCCCAAAATGTTTCTGAAGCCATGTACACATTTTACCACATCTTAATGAGGAAGGTCTCTTATTATGCGCAGCCTATGGCCAATTGTGTATTTCATGATGTTCCAAAGAGCACCACGAATTTCAAAGATTTCACCGCTGGACCAAGCTCAAGAACGATCTCAGCACTGACACTGCATTGTAGAGCACAACACATTCTTAGTCTTTTATTGGCCCAGAAGTGTAACCTGGTACAGCTCCTCACAAACTGGCTCTGACGAGAGAATGGTAGATAGGACAGACCCTTAATGTGAAGGCTAGGAAGGAAAGGGCTGGCTGACCTTGCAGAGGGCATATTAGATACTTAGAGAAAAGCATCAGGATGATGTTGGCTAAGGAATTCATGGTAGAGGTTCTGGGTGGAGAAATTCTGAAACAAAAACTTCTCTTGGCTTACCTATACTCTCAGATTTTTCTGTAATGAACATCATTCCCTGTAGTTCACACAGAAAGAAACTTTTGATGGGCAACACTATCCCCTCCTCCCTTGCTTAAAATATTTTTTCAGTCACAAAGGGAACCGCAAATGGACATGAGTAGCACAGGAAGTGGCCACCTGGGTGAGCAGTAGGCGCCCGGGCCCCCAGGAGTCCCTCCCCACCTCATGCATTTTTGACTATGATTAGCTATGATATGTTCCTAGACTCAGTTCTTTTCTTGCTGGTTTTATGTACACATCACAATTGTCTGCTTGTATACGATGCTTTTGGACACAAAAATCACTGCTTGTCTGGTGAAAACACTCCTACGTCAGTACATGGCTGACGCCAAGGCCTAGCACAAACAAAGTATGTCAGTGTATATGCTAAATTATAGGAGTATATGCACTGCGATACCTTGATTGTCAAACTCAATTCATTCCAAATTCCTGTTTTAAAACAAAAAATTTTGAAAACTAAACATATTTTCCCATAATAATGGAAAACTGTGTAATTTGTTTTGGATCCCAAAACTTACACTTATATATTCATTTTTCCAGGACTTTAACACATTTCGCAGTGATTTCTTTAACTCTATCATAGTTCTCAGTTTTCCTCTTAGCCGATCCATTTCTTTGGAGTCAAAGTTATATTTTACACAAATGAAGTGCAAAAATGAAAAGCAGGATGGTGAATACCCTAACACACTAACACAGCGCTGGACGCTTCTCGGCAGCAGAGGCGTCTAGACCAGCGGCACCCCTGTCTGCGCCGTGATGCAACGCACGGCCTGAACAGGTTTTCTCAAGGAGGGTTTTCAGCTGTTCTATCAAGTAAAGTCACAGACACTGAGCAGACTTTTTTCCAACTCTTCCAAGGACAAAGCACCTTCATTTCTGAAGGACTCTCCCCAGGTGAGACCAAAGGTACTAAGTCAATGACAGAGCCCGTGATAAATGCCACTGTCTGTGCCTATGGGTATTTACCATAAAAATGACGTGAAACACTTTTGTAATTTGTTCCTTGAAATCTAGGTACAAGTCATTTTACAATGGATTAGGGTTTTTTGTTGATTATCACACATACTCAGGAACTCTTATGAAGACAGAAAAAATCTAGCCTATAGATTGTTTTCAAATATAAGGCAAGTTTCTGAATAATAAATTTAATCACGAATACAGCTGGTGTGTTATGGTGTTTGATACACGGTTTTGATTTTGCAATTGTCTGTTCATCTTTGGGAGCCAATGCAAATATTCAATACTTGTATATTTGTATTGACCTCAGGAAAGTGTTGATTCCAGATACAGCAGTTAAGAAACCTAATAGAAAAGTTAATAGGGAGCTGGTGAGATAGCTCAGTGGACTAAAGCACCTGCTTGGGCAAGCTTAGGCAAGCACAGGGACTAAGCTTAGGCTCAGCCCAGGGTGGGCTGAGCTGGCCACAGAGTTGGAGGCATAGTGGCATACGCTTGTAATCCCAGCACTGGAGAGACTGAAAACAGGAGGATCACTATGAGTCCATGCTGCATAGTGTGACCCTGTAACAACCAAACATATTTTTAAAAAGAAAGGTTAATAGGTATCCCATCCCAGGAGTGCTTCCAGAGACATGGTAGAGAAATGCACACCAGGGATGCTGGTTAAAATTCAGATTTTCCAGGCTTTGCCCCATGCTGAGAGAACTCAAACTTCTGGCAATAAAGCTGAGGAATCCTTATCTTTAAGAAGCTTTCAAGTCTCCAGGGAATTACTTGAGTACCAGCATTTCAGAAAAATGAAAAATCAATCTGGGGCCCCTGTTCAGGGAAGGTGTGAGGGACTGCAAAATGTCTACGGGGATCTTAGCAGCCTATCTTCTTATCTCAATCCCCCGGCTGCAGGCGTTCAGCGGGGGAAGGCGCCCTGCAAGGCGCAGGCCCTGGCAGCAGTGCCTGAGACTCGATGGAACCTGAATTTCATTTACGTAGCAACAGCGTCTGAGATCTGCATGCTGCATTCAGCTCCCGGATGTCGAGGGGCTTTTTTCAACTGGGAATGAATAATTTATAATCCCATTGTGTTAAATCCAAAATAATAAGCCAGTCTGTTGAAACAGTGCTGAAGTCTGGGCTTTGAGGACATACTCATAAATCCTTAAGCACTTCTCTAACTAGTTGAAGACCATGTATAAAGTAGCTTTTGAGAAACACTGAGCTGGAGTTATATGAAACCGTGGTCTGAAGAGCATCGACAACAGTTATGCCAGCAAGAGTTTTTATGCAGATTCCCGGGCACCACCTCCAGGCTATAAGCCAAAGGTAAAGCTGCGACCCAGAAAGCTGCATTTCTAAAAATGGTCCCAGGAAACTTGTGTGCATGCTAGTTTGAGAATGCACACAAGTTTCCAGCAGACTGACAGCTGGAAACTTGTGTGCATTCTGCTTCCAGCAGACTGACAGCTCTGCCTTTCTGACCTCCACTAAGAGGTGAAGCCAATCCCAGGGCTACAAGCATCCCTACAGGGAGGCTTAGGGCTGACAGTGAGAATCCCCAGCAATGGGGAAAATGCAGCTCGAGTACCTGTGGGCGCTCCCACCTTATTCCCAGGAGACACTTCCAGGGTCTTTCCAAAGATGCAGCCACTTTTTACTCTTTTGCTTGAGCTACCTTGAAGTTTATCTCCAGGGGAGTGAGTGTCACCTCATTTGTTCTAGGTCAGTTCACTATAAGAGAAGCAATTTTCACCTCACTAGGCAAGATTGTGACTTCTCCAATGCGACTAGCCAGAAAATCACCCCAAGGGCTTACACACATCCAAGAGGGAGCTGAATGGCTGCAGGAAAGTGATTTATTTTGAAAGACCAGTTGCCACATTTACAGGACAGGTGTCACGGGAACAAGGTGTAGTTGTCCACCCAGAAGTGTTCTGCAGCAGAATCCAGAAGACATTCTGTGGCCCGTCAGCATCACCTCCAGCCTAATTCCAGGCTGGTGCCAGGGTACAGAGGGGCCAGGAGGCCAGGAGACACACAGAGCCTGACGCTGCATCATTAGCCGCAAGAACGAAGTGGCTCTGTCTACGGGTCATTTGTTATAGCTGAATCATGATTAAAAGGGAGATAATGGCATTTCTTCTAAGAATTCTCTCCCAAAGATGAAAGAAACAAAAGAGGTCTTTAGAACCCGGCTGTCTCACCACAGACCTATTTGCACATTCAAAATATGAAGCTCTCCTTTCTGAGCCAGGAAAGTTACCAATGAGACCCCATTAGCCAGTGACAGCCAGCCAGGTCCCTTTGCAACTAGAGGCCAGCCTGGCAAAGTCAGACCCATTACACAGCCAGCAGGATAATTCTTCACTTTCGCCCTGAAAATCACTCCTTCCTACATTTCATGAAATAAGTGCCCCTTCTCCTAAAACTCTCTCACTTTTGATACAGATGTGGAGCCAGAGAAATATTCTTCAATTATCAAAAGGAATAATGACAGTGGCTGCATCACTGGTCCTCCTTGAACGGGTCTTCCTGGGCTACTGTTGACTACAAGAATGTGAGCTGTACTTTCTTAGATCTTTCTGATTACAAAGCAACTAAGTATTTAGATCTATAAGTGAACCTTCCCAATTTTTAATTATCAGTTCTACTTTAAATTTTAAATATTGTTAATATAGTAAGTTTAGGATTTGCTTTAAAGATCGGGGCTGCAGTTGGAACCCCGGGGGCTCCCAGTTCTCAGGGACTATGGAAGAAAGGTTCTACCCTTCGGTCTCCCAGGAGTCACAGACAGACAGGGACCCTGTCCTGTCGGGGCACCAGGTCTGTTGGGTTCGAATCATCTGATGCCTTGTGGGATCAGGGCTCAAGCAGCTAATTCAGAAACATGTGCAGGCTCCCACCTCAGATTCTGCAGTGGGAAATCCTGAGGCCCTCTCATCTCCAGAAGATGAGCTATAAGAACTGTGGCCCAAAAGCATGTCCTTCCTTCTTCCTAATGATGCTCTAATGAGACAAGCTCAAGGGTCACCTTCTCTGAGACACCTTGTACCGTATTATCAGCCCATAAGCTCTGTCCCACTCCCATCTGTGTTCTGCACACTGTCCAGACTGAGTCACGGGCCATGGCGCAAGGCACCAGGTGCTGCAGGATGCCAGGAACACAGGAGTGCTGGGGTGAGGGCCGGTGTTGGGGTACCCCTCTCGAACAGCCTTCTGCTCATATGAGGTCAGTGGGCTTCACTGTCTCTCTTTTTGAAGAAAGGAAAGGAAAGATCAGGGGGTCTCCTGATCAGGGGGTAACCTGCCCAACCTCATGTAGTTGGAATGAGGTACCAGTGAGTGTGAGTCCAGGGCTGGATCCCTGAAAACCATGTTTTTTTCTGTACCACAGATCCTAGCTTAGTACTATAAGAAATTCTAATTCAAGATGCCAGAACAAATCTGTAAGACCTGTTTAGCAAATGAAATGTAGACTCTTCAGGGGTTTAGGAATGGGTGTGCCCTATGGTGACAGTTTAAATAAATACAGATGCATACTAGTAGGAAACAACTTCCATGATGTTTGTTAATTACACAAAGGAAGGCATAGACCAAAGGAAGAGTAGGTGAGCTACACTCTGTGGGCAGACTTGTATGTTTAAGCTTGGGCTCCCACCAAAGTAGCCTCCAAAACAAGGATTTGGAAGTGAGCTAGTTGGACGGAAATTCCAGGAAGCCCCAATGACAAGAATGGGGAAGTGAGATGAAAAGAGAAGAATACTAATGGAGGTATTTTCACAAACAGCCTTTGACTCTGGACAACAGAGTTGGCTTCTGAAGCACATGGGGGAGACAGCAAACATTTCTTACAGACCAGGACAAAAGCTTGAGCTCCTTTTTGAGGAGTAGAAAGGAAAGAGGAGGAGACAGGGGGGAAAAAGGAAATAGAGGTGCATGAAGGACACGCCCCTGGCTGAGGACTAAGACACAGCCCTAGGAACCACTGAGATTGAGCGTTAATCTTAGAGAATCTCACATGAGCTGGCTGACGACGCAGTTCTATGCATGATTCCAAGGCCATGGAAGGAAAGTCCGTGTCTATGTCCAAGCCCTGGCTTCTGGAATACTGCCTGCCCTGGCTCCAAGACTCCACAGGCATCCAAGGGGAGAGGTGCACGTTCCCACTCAGCCAGCTGGTGCCAAAATCGAGGTCAGAGGCATGAGAACCGAGCTTGCGAGCAGTGAAGTCTCAACCAAGTAACTACGACAACACATTCCTCCTGGCCTGCTTTCTTGACACTAAAAGAGTCTCTTTAGGCAATGTGGGTTAAATACTGAAGAAAGGTGTGCTAGATCATAAGTTTGCTGGTTTCTTTTCAAGGAATGCCTGTTCTAGTGCAATACCATAAGCCCTGGCTCATCTCTTCCCTCTGCCCAGATTTTTCTCTTTCATGTAGCTGTATCTTCACTCCTTCCAAGAATTCTTTACCAAGTGTTCTAGTCTATGAAGCTTGCTTAGAAAATAAATACAAACATCTGCAGTGGCTTAAGAATGTGTAAGACGTTTCTTTGCTTCTTTGTTTTGAAATCTTTCAATTCATAGTGAAAAGGTGACATCCATAATTCCGTTACTTTGATTCTCCAGGAAATACAGGGCTGTTGCCATAATCAGAACCAATACTAGAAATAAAAAAATGAGAGGCTAACAATGGAGAGACTTACCACACCTCTAGAAGAGCACTGCACAGAGTGGAGGCCTTGTCTCATCTGCCCGTGCAAGGCAGAATAACAGCTGACAGCTACTAACCCCTCACATGTTTTCTCATGAAAAGCCCTAAGCAAGAGCACACCCTGCCCAAAAAACCTGCAGTCTAAAAAGAGTGAGCCCTCTCCTCAAACAGTTTTGAAGAACACCTCCTGGCACATCATACCCTTCCCACTCCCAAGCAGAACAACCCCCGATGCAGACAATCTCTGCGTGTCCACGGAGACAGTACACAGACAGGTACACAGTGACCCCACATGTGTCCCATTCCTGTTCCCACACCAGTCCTCCAGCAGGAGACAAAGTATGAACTGAGTAGGTGAAAGATTTTGAAACAGCCGGGCTGTATTTGTATTTGTACAGTGAGAAGTCTCTTCTTGCATCTCTCCATCCTCTTGTCCATCTTAAAGGATAACAGCTGCATGCTCAGGCACTACCCAGCCCTGCACTGACACAAGCAACAGTCCAGTGTGCAGTGCTAGGCAAAATTAGGTATGAAACCAAGACAGCACACTACCTGCAGAAATGTGCAAATTTCCAAATGCTTAGCATTTAGAAAAACATCACAGAACTAAAATAGTGTGTCTCATAAACAGTTTAGGGGACCTGCCGGTTAGCTCAGTTGTTTAAGTGCCTGCTTATGCAAACACAGTTAGGCTCAGGCCACTGTGGTTCAATCCCCAGATCCTCATGCCTTACCAGACTGACCCTTAAGGAATCCTGAGCCAGCCAAAGGGGGAAAAAAAAAATCCTAAAACTTTTAAATTAAAAGTGAAAGCTTAGGGGTATTTTGAGATGAGCTGTCTTATATGCTTCCAAAACTCTGAAACACCAGACACTACACCTGCAAAGGGGTTTATCTCAACTCCCACCACAAAACAAGGACAAAATTGAGACAAAAAAGTGCTGAGTTAAGCAGCAGCTACATTAGCCTTTACATTATATGTTGTGGCTTCAGGAGGCGGACTCCCCACAGGGCCCAACTGGAAAGGTAGAATTCATGCTGCAGTTTTTAGCTTAAATAGCTTTCTACATCTGCTACTGTGCCACCATGCTTTACCTCCACTCTGGAGGACAAGACCACATCTTATTTATTGTATCCCCAGGGCCCACATGCCACCTAGCACACAGCAGACACTCAGTGAATGAGGAGTAAATTGAACAGTGTGTACTGAACCAAAGAAAGGAACTAGCTGGACATCAAGTACGGAGTAACGTGATTGATGAAGGTTATTTCTCCCAGTCTCTAGGTCATCCACGTTTTGTACATAGGAAAACAGATTCAAAAGGACTGATAAGTGGTGGAGACAGGACTCAAACTCAGAACTGCATGACAACAAAGGCAGCTGTTCCTTCCAAATGTTCACTGCCAACCTAAGAAATTGACTCCATGGCACGCCTCACTCCCAGTGCAACTGGGGCTCTACGCAACTCAGACTGTTGAATCTCTAGAAGTTGTGGTGATTCATCAAAACATGGGGCACCTAGGCCAGGGAGACTGCGCTTTGCCAGGTCTCTTTGGGGCGACGGATGGGCAGATCAGCCACCAACACCTAAGCTTTTACGCACACTTGCACTTTGAATAAGGGTGCAAGCACAGTGCTAGATGCCCTTGCACATGAATTATGGCTCAAGCAAGAAACACAACAAAGCAATTTGCCTCTGTAACGAATTCCTCTTGTCTCCAGTGCTGAAGGAGCAATACTTTAGCAGGCAGTGAGTTGGATAATTGGAAATAAGGGCAACTCTCTGGGCAAGCTGAGGAAGGCTGAGGGAGGCTGGTTTGTATCAACCTCGGAGCTATTTTTTATCATCAGTGTCTATGAGCAAATAAATAAATAAATATAGGAGGTGAAATATGCAAGCCTCCTCCATCCACCCACACAGAAAAATTCTCTTTATTTTTTAATACTATCTTGAAGCGCTACTAAATAATACTGAAACCCAACTCCTTGGCTTTAGAAGGAATCCTGCATTTCTGCAGATGGAGCAAAATTTTTCCTGAATCAATGTTCTTTCCAATACAGTGAGCGAGGTGACAAGACCAGGACACTTTTGTAAAGATTTTTATTGCCTGCTGATTGCTAAGCAAGACCCAAACTTCTCTTTGCTTTCGTAGTCATTCTTGCTAGCTAGGAAAGCTGTCAGATCTATGTGGACAGATATAGAGACAGAATAGATACACACACACACACACACACACACACACACACACCTCCTTCTCCATGTGCTGTCCCACAGTTTTCTAATGTCAACCAACTCATGCCTCAAACCAGCATGCCACCCCTGACATAGAAATGTATACCCGAGCCGATTTCTCATCTCCCATCCTACCGACCCCTTTCTGAGTTCCCTGGCCAGAGATTTCCCAGTATAAGACGTCTAGTGACAACATTACAGGCTGGAGTCTCTCCTTGGGTGGGCGATGAGGGGAAACCAGTCCTAGGACAAGGATCTTTTTCCATTAGCGATTTCACAAACAGCACAACTTCGGTACAGTGCTGTGTGCTGAATGTACCATAGAGAATCCTCCATTCACGGTCTTTGCTCAGCAAACGTGGCACTGACCTGGAGAAACCCCTGTGACACCGCAAAAGGTGAAAGGAAACTCCAAGAGCAAACTCAAGATACAGATATGATCACGAAATCACTGTATGATAAGGGGTGAGAAATTTGAACTTCCTCTGCGGCAATGCCAAAGAGGGAGAGGACAGGAGAGATGCCTGCCCTCCTGGGAAGAAAGAAAGGCGAACAAAGAAAAATTCCCAAGTGGAGAGCAACCACGTGGTGGGATTCAACAGAAACTACTGGAGAACTCAAACACTTAATTCTTAATACAGCATCAATATTATAACATTAGAAGCTCAGAAACTTCCAGTGGCTTCCTGCCATCTCCAGGTTGTAATTCTGTCCACAGCATGCTCTCCCTGGCTCCAAACACACCCCAGATCTGTAACTAGCACCCTGTGAAAGAGGGGCATCAGGGAACAGCACAGCAGGGAATGGGGTTCCACCCCTTGCTGTGCGACCTTGCAGAGTTTCACCTCCTTCTAGGTCATGGAGTGGGTCAGACCACCCGACCTCCCAAGCCCTTAGATCAAGCATGCCAGCCTGAAGGTGGCTTTCTGTTGCCTTTCTCCCGCCAGCCTCTACACTTACTGACTGCTCCTGCCTTAATGCTTGGTCTGCGCCTCTGCTTGCTCAGCTGGTTTTTCTCTGCTTGCTTTTGCTCTCCTTCAGACCTACCCATCCTCTGAGTCCCAGCAAGTGCCACAACAACTCCAAACTGCTAATACCAGGGGGCCGGCAAGATAGCTCAGCAGACTAAAGCACCTGCTTAGGCAAGTTTAGGCAAGCACAGGGACCATGGTCCAATCCCTGGCACCACATGCCATGCCAGGCCTGACCCCAGGGTGGGCTGAGCGGACCACAGAGACAGGGCCTAGTAGCATAGGCCTATAATCTCAGGGCTGGGGAGGCTGATAACAGGAGGACCACTATGAGTACAAGCTGCATAGTGAGTCTCTCTAACAACCAAATACATTTTCAAAAAATGCTAATTCCAAGGGCCAGCCAAATAGCTCAGTGGATTAAAGCACCTGCAAGTAGGCACAGTGGCTGGGGATTCAATCCCCAGGCCTGTCATGCCAGCCCTGCCCTGAGAGTACACTGAGCACCTATTGAGGCTGGGCGTGGTGGTGGTGTGTGCCTATAATCCCAGCTCTTGGGAGGCTGTAAACAGGAGAATCACTATGAGTCTGATCTAGTAGTGAAATCCTGAACACCCTATAAACCCTTCCCTAAAATACAAAAAATAAACAAATAAACAATAAAATGCTAGTTCAAGCATGCACTGCACCAGCTGCCCCCTGAGAACTGTGGTGGTCCTTGCCCTCTGTCCTGTCTGGTTTCTCCTCTGCCTGTCACTTGGCACCTTCATGCAGCCTCTACCCATGGGATTGTCCTACTCTTCACCTGGGTCATAAATCCTCTGAAGCCTGAAACAAATTTTATTATTAGTGCTATTCTGATATTATCAACAAGCTCTGGTATGAATCTGAGCACCAAATAAATACTAAATAAACAAATGAACAAGGTCGATTAGCAGGCCTCTCCCTGCCAACCTGGGAGGACGGGGCGTAGAGCTGTGGGCTCCCTTCAACTCAGAAACCAAAAGTTTTCCTGAACTCCACCTGCTGGAGAAACACGTGGTTGCTTCTCCCTGTACCTGCCTGTCCCCATCAGGACACAAGGACCTGTCCTACCCCAGGGCACATATGTATATGTGTGCACGCAAAGCAACAGAGCTTCCACACAGGGCCAAGCAACTGAACAGACAGCTCCACAAAGGAGAACTCTGACCCCACCACTGCTGGACCCGGATCCTTCGGCTACTCTTGGAAGTGTCAGAGCAAACACTAGGTGGCCTATCTTTGCAGCTGCTCCCTGCCTGGGAAGCCAAGGTCTGCCACTAGAATGGGGGCTTCTTGGGAAGCCCTCATGTCTGCCAGGGCATCCCCTCATAAGTGAGCGCTCTGGATGCAGACTTGCACCTGACATATGAGGTGGAAGGTAGAATAAATGAACAAGCAAATGCCAGGACACTGTGAACCTGGGGGATGTCTGCGGCCCCCTCAGTGACAGCCTTGTGTTCTCATCAGATGGCAGCTTCTGTAGGGGCCTCTCTAAGAGCAGTGCATGGGGCAGAAAGGACGGAGTGCTGGAGGAGCCTTGCATGGTGCAGCCCTTCCATTTCCTCCCTGAAAGAATACCTCTAAGAAGCCCTACTTCGCAGAGCAGGGGCAAGATGAAGGCTCAGCCACCTAGGGACCTCATGGTGGCCCTAGGCCCCAAGCATTCAAAGATATGACAAACATGCCCAGCTACCTTGCTCTTTCCTGGCAGGCTCAGCGAGGGCCAAGACGACCCCATACATGTGCACAAGACAGCCCCGCCCAGATCTGCAGGATGTGAGATCCTTCAGTGGGAGGCAGGGCACATCCTTCCAGGTGTTGCTCTGGGATGCTCTCTCATTGGTAGGAACACTCACGCACACCTGGCACGGATAGGATGGCCAAGTGAGTGGGCAAAGTATGGCCTTGGTGCAGCCCTAATCAGCTGACACCCGTGTATTCAAACTGAGAAGCATGGCTTAACTCTAAGCTTCTAAGGACCCAGAGGGCACAGGACACTTGGAACACTTGGGAGAATCTGGGTCATGCAGCACAGTGATTGTAAGCAGGGACACTGGAACCTGACCCCACTAGATGAGAGACTTGAGACAAGTGACCCAGCCCCTGCTTTAGTTTCTCATCTGCCATGCACTCAGATTTCTGAATATTGGGACAGTTCACACACATTCAAAATGAAAGATGAGTTTACTCCACTTAGCCAGTGGGACTGGGGACTAAACCAGCTGTCCTGAGAATTAAATATGCTAACATTCAGAGGTTCATCTCAATTGTCTGCTGCTGGAAAGCACACCACACCAAAAGTTTGCAGCTTGAAGTCAGTCATTTGGTCATGATTTTCAGTCAGTGTGGTTCTGCTGGGCCAGAGACTCAAAGACAGCCTCCCGCTAGGCCTCGTCACCATCAGGAAAGGCTGGAATGTTTTGGAGCTGGCTGCACTTTTCTACCTTTCTTCAATCTACCTTTCTTCAATCTACCTTTTCTACCTTTCTACAATCTCTCACCTTCCCAGGCAGTCAGACTCCTTAGCTTCCTAGAAGGCAGACACGGAAGCTGTCTGGTCTCCTAAGGACAGCCCCACAAGTTACGGCTTCCAATGCCTCGCTTGCTGTTCATCAAACCAAATCCAAGGGCATCCCAGATTGAAGGGCAGGAGCGGCTTCTGCATCTGAGAAGGGCTGCGAGTGTTGGACGGCACATGTGCAGACAGTCCACCACAAAGCTACATGGTGCTGAGTGACAGGGAAGCCTCAGGTATAAACACGTTGATGAAGCAGAATAGGAACAGTGCTCTTGGCCTGCGCTGCCTCAAGTGATTAGGAGCAAAATATAAAACACACTAGAGAAAGCTGGGATGCAAGTCCCAAAACCACTGTTCATCATCTATGTCATGCTCAGTAAGTCACCTTACACTTAAAATGCCCCACAGCCTCTCTGCTCTCCTATGCAGGAAAACGTCATGCCTGCAGACAGCACACACAGTAGGCACCTTGCCATTAGTGGGTGCATTATATTTCTAACATGACTTGTTGAGGGGATGAACACAGGACTATCCAGATAAGCTTCCAACCCCAAGTGGCCTACACCAAAACACCAGTTCCATGTGTACCCTACTACTCAATGGGACCACTAGCTCCCTGACAGGTGTTCTGTGAATGTAGGACAATGCTTGCCTAAAGCTATCCATCTCCTACTCCAACTACTGTTGCAGCACACACACTTATTTCACTGGGTCATGCACAGAGGCCGTGGCTCTCAGAGACAAGCAAGTTTATTAGGGGCCAGCAGTGGGCACCCTGTATGTGGCCAAGCACTGACCCCAACGGGCAGGAAAGGAGAATAGTTACACAGTTCTAGTTCCCAGTCTAGGGGGGATGGTGCAGACATGATTTGGGGCAGCTACAGAAGTGCTACATGGGCTGGTGACAAAAGAATAGAGGTGTCCGACATTTTTACACAGGGGAACAAGGGATCTTGTGACAAAGCATGGGCAACTATGACAACATTTACAAGAAGGGAAGAAAAACTGAGGCTTTAAAATGGCATTAGAATACAAGATGACTTTGGTTGAGTTTTCTTTTCCCATATCACTACCACTTCAAAAAACGTTATTAGTACTATTTTCTTTTTTTTTTAACAATTTGTAACCAAAACTTTAATCCCAAAGAGTCTTACAAAACATTACAATGACAGCAAGAAACTATTTTCTTATTAATGTTATTGTTATTGCTACTATGTATCAAAATATGTATCTTCTGTCTTCTTTAATGCTTTCACTAGCTCTATGAAAGAGACAAAATTATAATGCAAAGTTATAGAACAGATCCGGCAGTGTCCCGCAATGGGAAGACCTGCCCAAGTCCATGCCTGCCAAGTGGCCAAACTGAGGGCTTTAGCCCAGGTGGTCGGACCGAAAGGATGTGTCGCCACATTGCAGTCACCACTACGGTATCCTGTCCTCATTCCATGGTTTCCCCCACTGCATCAGGACATCCTTGAAGGCTGCGAACAGCTCCAACACATTCCTGAGGCCTGCGAGCGCCTCGTGAGCCTGGTGTGAACAGGTGCCCGGTGGAAGGCATCATCTGCATGGGTGGGGCGTGTGGGGTGTCACACATGGGGATGTTCATCCAACAGCATGCGCCAGTTGAGAGAACAGCATATGTCTCAGTCAGGTCTCACTGCTTTGATCAAAAAGACATCTAAACCCTGACCCAGAGACAAAATTACTTGGCAGCTTAAGAAGAAATTAAATTTGTCACTGCTGACCATCACAAGTCGGTTTTGCTGAGACGCAACGAGATAGATTAAAAGTAACAAAGTGCATTTGAGGACTTTATCTTTTCAAAGACCCCTTCCCGTTCCCTCAGCCCACATGTGCTGGATGCTTAAGCTTGCCTCTGTGCAGAACAGAGGCTGCCTTCATTTCTGTCACCAGCACTCCTGTAGGGAAGGTCTCTGTGAAGTCTCAGCTACCTGACACAGCACCCCCCAAGCCTCTGCATAGGGTTGGATGCACAGTGACCTAAACAAGGGGAGGAAGCATGCAGGCATCCTTTCCTCAATGACTCTCAGCTCCTAGGTGACAGCAACAGGGGACGGGTCGCATGTCATGGTAGAAGCCCACTCACAGTGTGCCCAGAGTGGGCAGGTTTGCACACACATTACACACAAGGCCACAACAGGTCAGGGGGTCATTAACTATTTGTTTACACACGTGAAAGCCAAGGCTTAAGCCAAGGACTCACACAGTAAAAGGTGGCATTTCAGCTCTAAATCACCGCCTCCCACCCCAGCTTCTTTCTTCCTCAAATTAGAGAAGATAAGAGCAAGAGGAGGTCATTTCTGTGAACGTGGAAATAAAGATAGAACTAGGCCAGGGTAATAAAGAATGGAAGCAGGTTCACCACCTTGGGAACTCAAAGGTATTTCTGATTGTACTTCTGGCATAAGTAGTTCATAAGAAGAAAGAAGGAAATTTTTCAAATTTGGGAAATGTTCCAAGACGCTGGTGGAAACACCGATTCCTGGGCCTCATTCCCACATAAAATGAATCAGTCACTCAGGCCCTAGCTGCCTTCATTGTTAACAAGGCTTTCCCACCTCCAAGAATTCTGATGTAGCTCCAGAGCTAAGGATCTCTGTGTTAGAGAAAAAGGAGGAGGTTCACTTCCCTCAGAAGGCAAGATGCCCTGAGATAGAGGGGGAAGGGACCCACCACACACCTGGCAAGGCAGGCAGACGTTCTCCTCCTTGGGAGGTCCCAGAGATGGTCTCCTGCAGGAAAACCTGACCTGATCTTTCCTCAGTGTCAGTCATTAAACAAATAGATGCACCTACCACTGTCAGAATCCCTAGACAATTCATTTATCTTAAATGAGAAGGCTTTGTAGACAGAATTTTCTAGCACTAACTCTTCTCTAACTATCCTGCTTCCTCGCGTGGGGGAGCGAAGAAAAGGGAAATGCCAATACACAACTTATTTAAAGCTTCAAGCATAGACTTATTCCTTCCAGTAGAGATATTTCTTCAAGTCTTGATTCCTGTTTCTTAACACACAGCAACAGACAGAATAGATTGCCATTAGATTGCTGGGAATGCACTGCTGAAATTCTAGCAAACTATGGACAATAGCCTAAGGAGTCCGTTCCCTTCTAATCGAACATTCAGTTCTCTGCTTTGCCGGTAACCTACTCCTTGTTTCACTTCTCCCAGTTCCTGCCATCTGGGCCTGCCATCTGCCCACCTGATAGCAAACCTGAACAGAAAGCATATTGTTCACAAGCGGCTCTCTTTTCTTCTATTGCCAGGAGGATATAAAGGTTCAGCTTTTTAAATGTTTCCAAAGTTGAAAAATGAGATCCATGAACTTACTACCCAGGGAAATGAAATTTGCCTGGATGTAGATTTAGCTATGTTTTACAATTTGTAGGAAGAAGGGAAAAAACTATATAGAGTCTCATACAATTTTTATCATGTCATAAAGTGAAAAGTCACATCACATTTATAAGAGGAGTTCTGACCACATCTGGGTTCCCTGGAAGAAGGCAGAAGCCAAAAATCCAAGAGGAGTTGACGGTTCCCAGCGTCACCCCCTCCCTGAGATGTTTCACCATTTCCTAGAAAAAGAAGACTCTAAGAAAATTATCTCCTCCCATGAAGACCACCACTTAGTATTGAAAAGGTCATCATCCCTTTGCTTCCTTTGCAAATCGTGGCTGACAGGTTGCCAATGATCAGCGCTGGTGATGTGGGATTTTTTCTGCTATGCGATGACCACTTAGGTCTGTGAATTGAACCATGACATGCTTTCTTTGTCAAGTCTTTCAGCTGGGCCAAGGCTCCTGTGGCTTCCCAAATTGAGCCAAGTCACCTCTCCTCAGGTGCCAGGACCTCTACATGGGCAGCAATACTAGTTCTTTCAGTGATGAGCCACATACATTGGCATGAACTGGAAGCTTTGAAAAAATGAGCTCATGCTGTTCATGCTTGCCTCAGCTCCGTAGCATTGGTAATTAGGGTTTGGGGCAAGTTTACCAGACATAGTGAATCCTTACTGGGATTGAAGCCAACCTTCTGCTTAGCGATTCCCACCAACTATTTTTTCTGTTACCCTGACAGAGCTTCTGGAAGTCACTAACTTATTATAATATTCACACCTTGGCTCCTCAAGGATAGCTCACCAATTCTATGCTCTCTCAAGCCACACCTACATCTCATGGTCACAGGCTCCAAAGACAACATGCTTTATCCAACTCATGGTTTTCATGCCACTGAAGGTCAGTTCCTCCTGTTATTGTCAATCACAACCATTCAGTAAGTATGTAAGATACGCCAAGCACTATTATAAACATTCAATAGATGCAATTTTATTCCACAAAACAGTATCCTTAGACAGTGTCACCATTCCCAGTTTATAGAAGATGAAATGGAGAGCCAAAGAAGCTAAGTAGTAGACCAGATGCCCTACAGTTACGGGGCAGAACCAAGATGCCAGTGAGACTGATGTGTCTTCCCATCATACACAACCGCCCGCCTTGCATGATAGGGCACCTTGCTCTTTCTGCTCAGCCAACTTAACTTTTCAAAGTTGTATCCTATTTCAAAGCTTTTCCTTCCTCCATGCCATAAACAACCATAACTCCTTTAAACATTTCTATTTAATTCTGTTTTAGTTCTCTTTCTACTATCCCTTTCTGAATTGTTTTAACATTTCCACCTTTCTCACAGCCTAAATGAGAAATATTGTCTTAATAAAAGCAACAGCAGTTTTCAAATTTATACCTTCCCAACCCATAACATTCCAACATCATGGCCAGCGAGATACCTCATGCAGATTGCTTGGCTAATACTCACACTAGATAATTTGTCTTGGGGTCGCTATGTTCTCAAGAAAGCAGTAATGAGGGAAAAGTGAAGAAATATCAGCAAAAGACAGAGATAAAGCTGTCTAGATCAAACAATATGATGCAGCAAGATGTAGTAGAAATAATAGTTCTATCATAAAATTTTTAAAGCAATAGAATACTTCCTGAAAAGTATAATTCAGTCCTAATCTATTCTTTGGGACAAAAGCTGACATCTTTATCCACTTGCAAAAGTTTCCCAAGGGCCAAGCTCATGGTCACAGCAAGAGGCTGCCTCCTAAGGAAATTTCATATCTGCAAACTCAATTATGGTGTTTGTGGTGTTAACCTGTGAAAGGGCTGAGATATTGCGGCCATCTCTCAGCAGAGGTTAAAGTGACAGGACTGGAGCTCATTTCAAGGTTTTCTCGATCTCTAAATGCTTTTATAAAGTTTGCCTTTCTCCAGGCTATGGGTTTATTTATTGGCCCATCTGCTTTTTATTGGGCTTCTCGGGTTTTGCTTTTGCTTATAGCATGGGCTCCATTTACTGGGCTTCGACAAACATCTCTCCACATTTAGCAGGGATCCCAGCCTCCAAAAGAAACAAGACAAGGCTGGGCCCAAAAGCAAGAACACAGAAGTGATCTGTGTGCTTTCTGCAGGTGGCCAAACTTTCCATTTGCAGAAACTAAGAAATGAGACAAAAATCAGCCACAATTTAATCCTCAAAACAATTACTATCTTGTCAGGAGCATTAAAGGAGAATTCTGGATTTCACTCCACTTTCCAGGCACAGGGGACTTCTGATCTCATGCCATCTTTCCAGCTCTACCTCCATTCCACATGAAAGGAGTGCTTTGCTTTGATGTCATGTCAACTAATTTTTATTGAATGTTGCTGTGTGCCAGTCACTGCACACAAAGTCCTTCGCGTGGCTCAGCTTGAGTTATATCCTAGCGGTAAATGAGAAAACTAAGGCCCAGAGGTGATGTTCCAGCAGCACACAGCTTCCCAGCGAACAGCAAAAGTCTGGTTGCAGTGACAGAGCTCTCTGCTGTGATGTCACCCTGCCTCTCAGGCCACCCCAGCCAGCCTGCCCTGGACCATTAGGCCATCAAATTTTGTCTGACTGGCAAGGTTTGGCTCAAACCTCACTGCTTCAGGACACCATCTCTGAGCAGCACAAGGCCACAGCAAGTTCTTTCTTTGATCTCCTACACTATTCGCTGTCACTATTTGCTGATTCCAAAACCTGCCCTGTGGCTCGGATCCCAAACCCATAGTGGGTATTTTCCAACTATGTACTGTCTGTTCATGGATCTGTCACAATTACTCCCACCTAATGTGTGATGGACCCTGGGGTCTCAGTGGCAAACTCATCAAAAGCCAACTCCCTATACCCATAGAATGGACCTAGAACTCAGATCAAGGATTTAATCTCTCTGAACATTTGATTCCTTATTTTAGAATAAGAATAATATTAGTAATCGTCTAGGCTCAGCTCATCATAAACAAAAAGTATAAAAGCATATCATAGGGGACAAAACATCAAATGTGTGCAACACAAGGGGCTTGTGGGACTGTTAAATTTTCTTTGTACCAGTCTTATTTCCCTAACTAGGCTATCAACAGCCTGACATTGAGTACTCACTCTTCATAGCAACTAAAGTCAATGAGCTCTTAACCAGACTCAGGAGGCAGGGCCCCCACAAACTTGCCTTGTGGCCTGAATGGAAGAACTCCTGCACTTATGGGAACAGGCACAGGCACGAGGGTCACAAAGGCAGTCACAGGCACGAGGTTCACAAAGGCAGTCATGGTGGCGGGGCTCCTCGGCTTCTAACTAGAAGTGCACACATCACCCCAGAGGTTCTCCCAGCCTGCCTGGAGCTGTTCCTCCTTAGGGTAAGGCTGTCCCTACATCCTGGGGCCCACCCAGCTCCACTGGTATTTTCTCTCAGCTGCTGTTGGACTGTGCGTCCTCACTATGCCATCCTTTGGTTGGGCTGTACAAGCTGTGAGGGAAGAGGGATAGCAAAGTACCACACAGGAAGCAGTCTAATGTACCAGAAGCCTCCCAGGCCTTTGTGGTTATCTCCCATGATACAAAGATGCCCATGACCACCCTGGGTTGGGCTTCTTCCAGGACATCTGTTTCCTATAGATAGGGAGACAGTGTTCATTGCCATCCCAGTCCCACCAGCAGCCAACACACTTTCCTGGTAGGGACTTACCTGGCCAAAGTCTTCTCATCAGTGGGAAGACAAGATCCAGTCCCCCCCACCCCCGCAAGGCTCTGCCTTGCCCAACCAGACCCTAATCCCTCCCTTCCTCTCCAGGCGTGATCCCCACAAGCTCCCTTCACATTCTGCAATCCAATCACACCAAACCTCTTTCACTCTGTGAACACACCATGCTAATTCTCTCCTGTGGATCTTAGTCCCTTCCTTCTATGTCTTCATGTTGTCCACCTGGTAAATTTCCTCTCTAAGCAAGCTTACCTCATACATGAAGTCCACCCACCTTTAGCCAGGAAACTTGACCACTCCTCTTCCTCACTGACATTGTATCTGTCCTATCCATTTGTGGGAAAAGATGATGGTGCCCCCAAAGACATCAGATGTCTACTGTATACCTAGTATAGCACCAAACACTTCACAGTCTCTCTCTCTTATTTGATAGATTATACAACAATGGATCCACACATACACCCACCACAGAGGGAGAAACTCATTCCTGACCAACTTGGCACCTATGAATTCTGTACCCTGGATCTGCAGCTATACACTAATTCCAATCTCAATCTCAATCTCAATTTCAATCTCAATCTCAATCTCAATCTGTGTGTGTGTGTGTGTGTGTGCGCGCGCGCGCGTTTTGTTCTTCCTCAGCACTGGGCAGCAGAGCTGCTCACCAAATCCCCAAATGGATCATGAATAAGACCAGTGCTCCTGGAGAGAGGGTAAGCTCCATAGTGTCAGCAGGTCCTGAGAGAAATAACAGACCTGGCCCGCAGTGATAGCCCCAAGTGAAGCCCACAGCTATTGTACACTACATAAAGTGTGGGGTCTGCTCAAAAACTGACTCCTTCACAGAAGACTCCAGTAGGAGAAGAAACCCAGTGCAGCACCTACCAACCATAGTGCCAGAGAATGTGTAAACAGGCTTCACTTGGGGAGTGGTTGTTTAAGTCTGAGCTACCAAGCAACTCCAGTTCAGGGCTTCCAGTATTAGCAGCCAACAAGGACTAAGTAAGAGTCAGCTATGGAAAATAAGAAAGGGTGCAGGCTGGACACAGACAGCCTCTGCACTATTTAGTGAGAATTCCAGGCCACTGGGTGTGGCTCTCAGAGGAGGCTGGGTCTGAGGATGTTGCATGTTTATTCACCAGTCTGAACCCTGCTTCATTACCTACATGCAGCAGAGACCGCAGGACTCAATGGCTTTCCTGAGAACAACATGAACCTAACCCCAACCCTATAACAGAAGGCAGCACATCATCAAAAAGACCACGCATCACGACCAAGCAGGCTTCTGTCCAGGAGCAGGAGGAGGGCTCAACATGTGCCAATCAATACAAACATAGCACATAAACCAAAGCAAGGACAAAAATAACATGATCATCTCAATGGATGCCAAAGAAAGCCTTCCACAAAATCTAATATTCATTCATGATTAAAAAAAAAAACCTGAAGGAACAGATGTACCTTATCTCAATCTGATAAAAAATCTTTATGACAAGCCTACTGCCACATCATATTAAATGGAGAAAAACTAAAAGCTTTCCTTCTAAAGCACGAACAAGACAAAAAAATTTACTATTGCAACTCTTATTCAACCTAATATTCAAAACATTAGCTAGGGCAATCAGACAAGAGAAATAAATAAAAGGAAAAGGAAGAAGTCTACTTATCAGTATTTGCAGAAGACATGATCTTCTACATAGAATACCCAAAAAATTTCTCCAGAAGATTCTTAGAAGGCTCCATTTTTAGCAAGGCAGCAGGCCTCAAAATCAACACACAAAAATAAATATCATTCCTACACACCAATAATGAACTTGCTGATAAAGAAATTAGGAAAGCAACGCGATCAAGAAAAATTAAATGCTTAGGATTTAACCTAACTAGACCACTGAAAATACTCTGCACTGGAAACTACAGTCTCTGAAAAAGACAGACCTCAGATCTACAGTGATATCACAGCACTACCACAAATATGAACCTGGGGATCAGTGGAACAGAATTGAAAATACAGGGGAAAAAATTCCACTATATTTAGCTATTTGATCTTTGACAGTTGGCCAAAAACATACGTTGCAGAAAAGATAGCCTCTCCAACAAATGGACAGTGGCAAAACTGGCTATCTACACAGAGAAGATTGCATCCAGACACATATATTTTACCATGTACTAAATTAAAATAAAAATGACCTGAAGATCTAAATATTAAATCAGAAATGCTTAATCTATTGGAGAAAATAGGTAAAACTGCTTAAGACGTAGACATAAGCAAGAACTTTCTGAACAGATGCCAGTGACACAAGAAATAACACCAAGAGCCAGCAAATGGGATCATATCAAATTTTTAAAAATCTATATAGCAAAGGAAACAACCAACAGAATGAAGAGACAATCTACAAAATGGGGGGGTCCACATAGTCCTCAAGGATTGATAACTAGAATATATAAAGAACTCAAGAAAATTAGACTCTCCAAAGTAAAAGACTCAATTGAAAAACTGGGGAAATGAAATATGTTGAAAGAAGGACAAATGGACAATAAATACATGAAAATAAGTTCAACATCACTGACCATTAGAAAAGTGCAAATTAAAACAATACTGAGATTCCATTTTACTCTAGAAAGACTGGCAATCATCAAGAAATCATGTAGTAAATACTGGTGAGGTTTCAGAGCAAAAGGAAATCTTCTACATTGTTGGTGGGAAGGTAAACTAATATAATCACTTTTGAAATCAGTCAAAACACTAAAGCTAGAGAGCGTTTGACCCAGCTATTCCTCTTCTAGGTATCTTCCCAAAAGAGCTCAAGGCACCAAACCACAGCAATACGCGCACAGCCACGCTCATAGCAGCACAGTTCACAACAGCTAAGTCCCTGAAGTGGCCTGCATGCCCATCAACAGATGCATAAGGGAAATGTGGCATTTATAAATAATGCAGTACTATTCTGCCATAAAGAGAGGTAAGCCTGAGTCATTTGTAAGAAAATAGATGCACCTTGAGACTATACTATTAAAGAAAACAAATCAGACACAGAAATTTAAATGTTGCTCGGTTTCTCTCATGAGTAACCAAAAGTATAAATAAAGAGCAAAATAAAAGATAATAATAAGTAGGGAGGCAGAACTTTCGCAGATTGGAAATGGCTCAAGAGATGGAGGGAGGGAGAGGAAAGGGGTGGAAGGAGAGTAGATCACTGTGTGACGTATAAAACCCAACTTCCCATGAGGAATATAACCATTATGTAGTACAAACATGGACTAATTCAAAATAAAAGCAGAGAGTCCAAGATACCACACAAATTTCTGCACAGAAGAATAAAATAGATAAGGAAAAGCAAGAGTATCTTCTCATCACAGTATCACTAGTTCTGGAAATTTGTGGTGCTCAAGCCCTATTTATAAATTTAAATCCAACTTGCAACAGTTGACAAATGAGTCCACATAATGAAGACTTACCATGGTCAAACCAGCAACAGAGAAGCTTCTCGGGCATCCTCACTCACTGGAGCCCAGCAGGACCCTTTCTAAGGTCATCTTTCAGGGCTATAAGAAGATGGGGGAAAGAAGGAAGAGAAGTTAGAGATGATGATCTCAAGCTTACCGAAGTAAACAAACATCAACTGCAGAAGGAAAGCAAGAGATAAGAAAGGAATAGTCAGTAATGTCCTGGAGAACTCCGTCCATGCATACTGGAGGCCGTGCCCTTCTGGCTGGACCAGCAGAGGTATCATTTGTAAGCCTAGATTTCACCACCCTAAATGTTTTGAAAGGTGATGAGTTGTTTTAATCAACCTAGTGTATTCTTTCTCCCTCATGTCTGAGACAGCCATAAAATAGAAGGCAGCTCAATTTCTCTGTTTGTTTGATGTATTACGCTCTCTCCCAAGTTTTTCTCCTGAGAACATACCTCTGTTATTACTTTTCCTTTCAGTCCTTCTAATGAAAGTTTTGTAAACCATGACTACTGATTTTATTCCTGATCTGAAAGAGATGCTACTGAATAGAAAGACATGAGAGCAGATGATTTTTAAAATAAAGTATCATGCTCTTACAAGAGAAATACAATGCAAAATACAAAACTTGGATGGCCTTGCAATTATCGTAAGGGCCTCTATCAAAAACCATAAAAGCCTCTATCAATCAGAGAGTTCCC
Organism: Tympanoctomys barrerae; assembly: GCA_002564285.1. Taxonomy (NCBI): domain Eukaryota; kingdom Metazoa; phylum Chordata; class Mammalia; order Rodentia; family Octodontidae; genus Tympanoctomys; species Tympanoctomys barrerae. The sequence goes on along the minus strand of NDGN011550709.1, from coordinate 8,478 downwards.
AAAGGGAAATAAAACACAACCAGGAGGCAACTTGCCCTCCCACACCTGGGTAATCTGGGTCTTCTGCTGCTTCATGGATTACTTGCTGTGCTTCTTTATGGAGACTGTACCCACATCTATCTTTGGCACTGTGTCAGCACACAATAAAAGTTTTATCATGATGAACAGTAATAATAATCACGCAAGCAGATAAAGTTTCAATCAATTTTCCACAGCTTTACTAACCAGCTCCTTTGTACCTCCCGCAATGGGAAAAGCCCAAGGGAGTTTGATCAGAATGCCTCATGGCCAGCCAGAGGCAAGCCTCTGGAAGGACTCAGTTACCTCTGCACTGTCTTAGGATCTGTGCCACTGTGTACAAAGTGTGCACCCTGCTAGAGGCCAGAAAGGCCCCGAGCCATGTGGATGAGGAGGAAAGCTCAGCTAAGCCCAGCTATGTCCCGCTGTCCAGCCATCCCTGAAGGCACCAGGTATGTGAGTGCAGGGTCTCCGCAGCCCTGGCCACGCCAGCTCATGCAGCCAGCACATGAGTGTCATGCACACAACACAAAGCACAACACTAGCAGGGAGCAGTGACATGGCTATTGGTCATTTTCAATTATTATTGTGCAGAAAATGATTATTTGATGTCATTAGAAATCAAAGTTGAACCAAACATCAAACAGCTCATGCTCACTACATCCCTTGATTGCATTTAAGAGTATAAATCAAAGAAGTTCAAGAAAGACACTAGGAGGTTAAGTCTGAATGGAAAGTCCTCCCTTTTCTATTGTTTCTAAAAATATATATTTCCTACTTCAGGCCACTGGAAAGGCCTAACAGTGACAACAGCCCTAAAGTAACGAGCAGCCAGCACCCATCTGTGCCTCTGAAGATCACTTCCCACAGAAAGACACCAAGCTCCAAGCGGAAGTGGTTGACTCAAGCTGGGAACTGAGATATGCAAGATGGGGCTGACCCATCCTGTGCCAGGAAAGCAAGGCATTAACTAAAGACAAATAGGGCCCTGCTCCAAAGTCACAAGATTGAAGCCGGGGAAAGGCACATCATGGCCAAGATGGCATAATGGAAGCAGAGAAACACAAGTGTAGTAGATGAAATATACCACATGCAGTTAGGCACTGCAGATTGGTGTCCCAGTGAGCAACAGGCTGTGTGAGAAGGGAGTCCCATAATATTATAATGGACATGAACAATTCCTATTGCCTAATGACATCACAGTAATCATAACCTTGTAGTTCTAGGCACTCCTCACATATTTTTTATAATGTGGATAGAAACAAACTTACTGCATTGGCAGTCATATAAAAGTATAGTGCATATAATTATATATAGTACACTATACTTGATAATGATCATAAACAACTATGGGACTAGTTTATGTATCTACTATATAATACTTTTATCACTATTATACAGTGAACTCCTACTGATAAAAAGTTTACTATAGGTCACTATACTGTATTACCCTCATAGCAGTCTCATACATCTTGTGTTCACTTCATCGCTTGATTGCACCAATAGGCCTAAAGAACTGATTGACCTACACCAGCCAGGTTGTGTCCATGCATTCTATTACATCTCCATGGCAAAAAAGCACCTATGATGCATTTCTCAGAACATACACCTCTTACATGATGTGAGACTACAAACATACAATTTCATGACTTATTCGTGCAGGAAAAAAAAATTTCATTCATCACCACTGGAGGTTGCTAAGGCACCAATTTATCACTCCAAAATTTGATGTCATGCAAAAACCAAACATTTGTCCTCCCTTTCCTGTTTAGACTATTTTAGAGCAATAGGGAAGATTGTTGGGGGGAATGTTCCTCTTTACAGAAAAACTCCAGTTAATAAGGACAAGAAGGAAAGAAAGGGTGGTGAAGTTAGAATATGCCCATTTCCCAATGCTAATGAAATAATCAATTTAGTCATTAATGCTAGAATTTATGGGCTAAAGGATTGATGGGGACATTTTAGTGGAATGATCAGGGTGCCATCACTTAAAAGCACAAATCTACTTTTGCAGCACTGAAAATAGAAGAGCCACAAACTATATGACTCATGAATATTACAGTACAAATACATGATTCCAATATAAATCTCTGAAGTGCTTTGTCTTTTAAAACACTGAACATGAATCCTCTCAATCTCTAGATATAACCATAATAACAGAAAACATGGGGAGTGGAGCAACAAGCTAAATGATAGAATGAAAAAGTCATCAATCATATCCAGAATGTAAAATAGTCTGCTCGCAAGATGGACTAATACTTCAATCAAATCAAATATAAAGGGAATGGTAATATAGCAGTTCTACCTTTTAGGCTTTCATTGTGGCTATACTAGTTTACCTTCAAAAAAGTTCACTTTTCTCTGCATCCTCATCGGCACTTGTCATCTTTTTGATGGAAGTCATTCTGAGAAGTATGGGGGATATGTCAGTGTGACTTTATTTTGTGTTCCCTAAGGACCAGTGAAGCAGAGCATTTTTCATGGACCTATACATATTCACAAGGGACTACCACTCAGTCTTCAAACAGAAGCACTGTCAGTTGGGACAACCTGCATGAATCTAGAGTAAAATCAACTAAGTAAAAGCAGTCGGGTACAAAAAGATGAGTACTCCATGACCTCACTTATATGTGGGATGTTTAAAAAGTTGAATTTCTAGGAGCAGAAGTGATGGTGCCAAGAGGCTGGGAGTGGGGGAGGAGTAAGGAAATGCAGGACTGAAGGATTACTGGTCAAAGGGCACAAAGGTCTAGCTAGACAGGTGCACACTGAGAGATACTGAACACCAGGGAAACAGTCGTCGGGGACAATGTATACTTCAAAATAAGAGCACCTTTCAGAGGTAAGACCACAAAAACGTCAAGTGATTAAGATGATTGATGATAATTAGCTTGGCTAAATCACTCCAGATTGCTTACAGATATCAAAACATTACCCTGCACTCCATAAAAGTAATATATTTATATTTTGTCAATTTATAAAATTTTCTAGAAATTTAAGAAGGGAGACTGATAAGGATACAAAAGCCACTTACAATATGTGGATCTTGTAAAAATCCTGTACAACTGTTAAAACAATCTGAATTTCTAAAGTCTTTATCAGATTCTTAGCTAACAAAGTTAAACATTTACCTAGCCTATGACCCAGAAGTTCCACCCCTAGCTATTTACACAAAAGAAATGAAAACATACCCACAGAAAGACAAGTACAGAAAGTTCAGTTATGTTATTCAGACTAGCAAGAATGCACAGAGAGGGGAATGTCTACCAAAGAAAAATGAACAAGTTATAGAATGCTTTTATAGCTAAGAGTTTTATTTTAATAAAAAATGAACATATTACTATATACCAAATATGGACGGGTCTCACAGGCAGTGCCAAGAGAAAGAACGCAAACATAAAATGTTTGTGTATGACTCCACTTATATGAAACTCTAGAGTAGACAAAACTAATCTATAGTGAAAAGAATCAGTAATCAGCTCTGGAAGGGAGGCCAGCAGTGAGAAGGGTGCCGGAGGATTTTCAAAGGTAGTGCCAATGTTCTATGCATGAAGAAGGCAGTGGAGTACCATCCTTCATGCATTTGTCACAACTAATCAAAATGTACACTTGGATCTTGCACGTGTTTCTCTAAGCAAACTTTACCTGAGAAGAATACAAACAAATACTGAACTCCAGTCAATAGGTTTTTCTCATTTCAGTGAGATGGATTAAGAATCTTGAAACCACTTTCTGTGTAGTCAAGCCTTCAGCAATTAAACAAATATATTGAAAATGACAGAGGCCAAGACCTTCAATAGTAGAGCATGGATGTACCGCCGTGGCAAGGGGAGCAGGTAGACTGTACAAGGCCTGACACAGCAAGAGCAGCAAGCACTCTATTCTCGATTAAAAAGAATAAGAGCCTCTTGCAAAGGCTAATTCTAAAACTGGAATGGGGGAATGCAGGGCATCCTGGAACACCAGGTTGAACCAGGAATTAAGGAAGTTCTCAAAGAAAGTTGAGCATAAGAACGGATCCCATCGGCCAGCTCAATGAGACTGCCACCAATCAGGTCTGGGGAAACATAAGCAGCAAAGGTAAATAATAACCAAAGATAACACATAAGTAAAATACAGAGTTCACAGGTTCATACTGATACAAACTGATGAGTAAATAAACTATAAAAGACACCTCTTTATAGTTAAATGCCAACTCTTAAATACACAAAATAAAATGAGAAAATAACAGCTGATCACTCTGGGAGGCTGAGGCCGGAAGTTCACAAATTCAAGCCTAGCCCAGGCAATTGTAATTAGTTCTTACTAATTTAGTGAGAACTTGTCTCTAAATAAAAGCTTAGTGCAAAGGTCCTGGATACAGTTCCCAATTAATTCATTCTCATATTTATTCATTCTCATTCTCTCTCTCTCTCTCTCTCTCTCTCTCTCTCTCTCTCTCTCTCACACACACACACA
>NDGN011550708.1:1021-14959 GCA_002564285.1 Tympanoctomys barrerae | reverse complement strand
CACACACACACACACACACACACACACACACACAAAGTAAGTAAATTAAAAAAAAAAAAAACACCAAAAGAAAGGAGACAACAAGTTGCTGGGGTCACCTCCACAGCTACACACATGAAAACATAAGAAACAAGAGTCATACAAGCCCATCTGTTACTCAACCAGTCCTCAGTGCGTGCACCCCAAGTTCGTGCATCCACCTGTGACTTGCTCCACCCGCCCATCCTCGTATGAGCTCATTCTTCCAGAATAACACCCTCTGACCCCTGCTACGTGCCAGGTGCTGGCAGCGTTAGGGCACACATGATTCTCCCGGATGTAGGGCTCCGAAGGGCAGACGCAGGCCCTTGTAACACTTCCTTGCCCGACCTCTTTGTTCCATGGGGAGTAATTATGCAACAGAACTGCTGAGAAGATGTGGAGTTTCGAACAAAATGTTCCAGAATTAGACAGTGGTGACGGCTGTATAACTTGGTGAAGACGCTGCTCGTACGCTTGAAGAGGGCACAGCTTATGACACGTGAATCAGATCACAAATGAGAGGAAAGCGAGACACAGACAGACACAGGGAGGAACAGGTGACGCGGGCGGGCTCCCAGTCACTCAGCTCCAGCTGCCCTCAGGCCGGCTTCACCCCGCAGCCCCTGCCTGCGCTTGCCTAGAAGCTCTCTTTCCAGCGTGCAGTAGTTTCTGCTCATTTTTTCACTGACAAGCAAAGGCATAATGGCTACTGTATTTGTCACATACAAATACCATGACTTGCAGATGCTAGCTAGGCTGCAGTTCACACTCATCTCGCCACGTGTCACAGCTTCAGGGCTTTCCAAGGGGAACAGTGCAATATAGGACACACCTTTTATAAGGTTGTTTGTAACAGTCACCCAAAGAATCATATACAAAAAGAGTGCAGGAAATCTGTCCATACACTAAAGAACAAAGAGTCCAGCTGAGGCCTGGATCCCATGATAGTGTCCTGCGTAGGTCCAGGCGCAGGCCTAGAACCCACGGCAATGTCGCACGCAGGCCTGCTTCACGGAGCTGCGCTGGGAAGGCCCCAAGGTCAGTGGCGGAAGCTAGAGAGTCTGTGCCAGCAGGATGAAGGATCCGTGCCAGCAGGCTGAGGGGTCTCAACTGAAGACAGGAAACAAAGATTAGGGTAAGAACCAGAGCTCCCCTGAAAAGTACCACAGCCACTGTTTGTAGCAGTGACGTCCCGAGCTCCTCCCGAGGATGAAGAAAGCTGAGTTCCCATCAGGAAAGCCAAAGCGACAAGCTTCTCCAGGAGGCTGAGCTGTACACCGTCTTCCCCTCTGGAGCCAGGAAGCGATGCTCAAGGGGAGGACCAGAGCTCCCCCAAAGGGAACTGCAGCCGGTCTCAGTGAAGAGGTCCCGAGTTCCTTCTCCGACAAGAACAACCAAGTTCCCCAGGAAAGCCAGCATGCTTGGGTCCTCTAGCAGAACAGCCCAAGAGAACCAGCAGCTCCCCAACAGCTTCCACCAGCTCCCAACAGCCTCCATCCTTCTTCACTTCTGTCTCTTGTGACAACTGTCAGGTTGGTTCAGTTCAGCTGGGTGTCACAAGTTAACCACTGGTTGCCAATCCACCTTACCATGCATTCTCCTCTCCTGTGGGCTGGAGCCCATAAACAGCTGCCAGGTGTTTTCTCTTGATCATGAGAATGAGACGTCTCAGTGCTTTTTGTTGTGTGCTGTACTAACATCACATCATCTGCATGACCCTCTAGAGGCAGGAGTGGATTTAACTGCCAGTTACATTTTCAAGACTTAAAGCAGGTCACAAGCACTGGATGAGGGCTAAGTATTTCATCCATCCATCCATCCATCCATCCATCCATTATCCATCCATCTATCCATCATCCAACTACCCATCCATCACCCATCCATCACCCATCCATCATCCATCCATCCATCCATCCATCCATCCATCCATCCCCCATCCATCCATCATCCATCCACCCACTCTCACTCATCACACCCAGTTCCAGCTCAGCCTTCCACTGCAGGCCTGGTCCATGCCCTGTAGCACCTACAGGCCCAGGATCAGTGCTGCCCACAGATGGCCTGTCAGGGCCACTGGCAGGCCTCAGATTGGGGCTGCAGAAATGGCACCTGAAGCTTCCCCAGAGGACAGGGACTCAAACCACAGCTCTTCTGCCCGTGGCTCTGGTCGGCTCCCAATGACTTGAGGTGACACATAGCTGCACTGATGAGCAGCACAAGAAGATCCCGTGGGACTGGGGTGGCCCATTAATGTGCTCTGCCCACCGCGGCAGTGTCCACTGGCACCTCCTTGGGTCACACCCAGATGGTTTCCAGCCATCACACTGATTTAATTTTCCTCCAAAAGTCATGCTACAGAGCTGCAGAAAGTACAGGCCTTCTTGAATGAGCCACATGCCCAACTCTTCTTCCAAACCACCAAAGCAACAATTTGGCCTGCACCCAGCTATGAAGCACTTAAGGCTCACTTAGCAATGCCAGCCTTGCCCACCAAGGAGATCGGTGGGCTGAGGAGGGGGGAATGCTGACATCCGCCAGGGCCTGTGCTTGTTCTCGAAACTTACTAAGATTTTATCTTGATAAAATTCTCTTTCAGCACTAAAATCCGTTTTCATCTCCCTCCACGTCCTATCTCCTCTCGTCTTTTCACAGGTGTCTGGGAAGAAGGTGACACTTTTTCTAAAAAACAGGGGTGCACGTGCGGCTCAGGGTTAGAGTACGTGATACATTCAAAGCCCTGAGTTTAATCACCAGAACCAAATGGGCCACAGCACCGACCATCAGCTCAGCTCCCCTTGCGGGTCCCCGCTATGAAAGTATAATGCAATCAGAAGGTCGCAGATCCAAGAGGTAGGAACATAGACACCCGGAAGAGGACAGGACAAGCCAGCCAGGCAGGAGAACACGGGCAAGCGAGATCGCTGCTATTTTTAAGTGTACTTTGTCCTTTTAGAAAACTTTATAGTGTGCCGAGAAGATGCAAAGACAATACAAGTAGTCCCTGTACCTCCCTCCCCCAAGATCACATCTTACGTGGCGCCTGTCACATTGAGAAATCGCAATACCACCCTTATCTAGATTGCACCAGCTTTTTGCTGATGGCCTTTCCCAGTCGCATGACCTTGCCCACAACACTGTATCCAGTCTCTGTGCCAGCCCTGGGTTTTCTGGTCAGTGACAGTTTCTCAGACTCTCCCCTCACAGCATGGCCTTGACAGTCTTATAGAACAATAGCCAGATATTTCAGAGGCTATCACTCAGGAAGGGACAATCTGGAGATGTTTTCAGGGTAGACTGAAGATACGGCTTGCACATGTCCCTCAGATTTCACATATGGGAAATTTGGTCGCCAAGGCATTGCTGGGGAGTGGTGGGACCTTGGGGAGGTGACGGGCCATGAAATAGATGAAACCTCTCGAGGGTGAACTGCTAGTGGGTTGGCATGGTGGCTTTGTTAAAGATGGGCCCTTGGGCACCCTTGCACCGTCTCCCCATGCACCATGACAATGAAATGAGGAGGGATTACCTTATTTGGGAAGTCCAAGGGAGATTTTCAAAGGCGAGGCACCCAACCTATAGAACACATGTGTTCAAGGTATCAGCAACAGCATAGAGCAGAGCAGAGAGCCAGAGCCCAAGAGCAGCCTGCACTTTCCCCCCACCTCTGTGGAATTCTTTATTTTTTTTTTAAACTAGGCATTGAACTCAGAACCTTGTGTTTAACTGGCAGGTGCTGTGCCACTGAGCTAAATCCCAGCCCTTGTATATTCCTTATACAGGTTGTTATCTCATATCCACTGCTAAGCCACAGTTGCACAACTATATCCCACTGTGCACTTATGCTAGAAAGCAGGGTCACGTCCTCAGGTGTCCTTGGATACCCCTGAGCCTTGGAGCCGGCTGAGTGCTTCTCCACAGGAGGTCTGACCAGATGCCAGCACCAGACTCTTGGAATTCCACCTGTAGAACTCTGAGCTAAGTAAGCTCCAGTTCTTTATAAACTACCTGGTTTTAGTGATTTGTGATAGTAAGCAGAATATGAGCCAAGACAGGAAAGGCCTGCAGAGACGCCTCAATAATTCAGCAAGTCTAACTGCCTGCCCGGGAATCTTGGACTTACTGATTTCAGCTGTGTGACCTGGGACACAACCTCTGTGGGCCTCAGTTTTTCTACCAACAGAAAAGGGAAAAAGAAATATGGTCCACCTCGGAAAAATAGGGTGCAGGTGAGTGAGGGGACAACCCACATTCCTCCAACAGGCAGAGAGGACCAGAGATCCACTCCACAACAGGATGCTACACCAGAGACTGGGCAAGGACTCCTAGCAGCCGCACTTTCCATTCCAGTGAATCTGAACTTGATGCCACATGAACTAATTTGGAGGCTGACTTGGTGTTCAGGGCCCCACGGATTGGCGAGGAAGCAAGCGGGGAGCCTTCTGGAGCCCAGATCTGCGCCTGGCTGGGCCAGACAGAGCCTCCAGTGCAAGAGCTGATTTTCTGCGAATGCACTTGGAGCCAGTGTGGGCCATGACACGCTCGCTGCCCACTGGCCTGCGCAGCTCTCTTTAGTCAGTACCACAAGCCATCAGCAGGGCCGCACGCCTAAGCAATGGAGCGTCCGCTTCAGTCCAGCCCCTAACAGCAGTCTCAGACGCTTGCCCCACAAGGCCTAAAATTGCCCTCGCTTACCGACAAAATCCCTTCAGCATGCAATACAACACGCCTTTTCCAAATTCTGTTTCACACACGTACGCACAGGCGCGTGTGCACAGCAGCCAGATCATCTTGAAGGATCAATCTTTGTCTCAGTCAAAAGACTCGCAGTCACTCCACACTTGGAAAGACTGCCTGGAGCAGCGTAGCCGTGGGGAATGTGGGGCTGGGGTGCACACCCTGCTGGGGTGAGCTGGAGAGGGAGCCCAGCCCAGGGGCTGCACCTGAGGCTACCCTGTAAATGAAGCCCTGTACCTTTGTGGGTCCCAGAAGCTCCAAATCCTAAAATGAAGGAAACACAGCGACTGCTGGTTGCTCATCAGCCTCTTCCCCTCCTTTGCTTGGCTGACCGCATCTAGGACACTGTGGCCTCAGTCCACTCCGCCTCTGTGGCTCCCAGGAAGCCTCTTCCTGCCAGAACAGCAGTGGCGAGAGTGGACAATGGGACCAGCCCCGAGACACAGGGTCACCCGGAGGAATTCCCCAGGGTGGACCTCCAGCAAGCCCAGCCCTCCTTCCCGGACCACTCCAGCCACAACGTAAGGACATTTCTCCCCAAATGACCCACCCTGCACCCCTCCATAAGCAGCCTGGCTGCAGGCTGGACATAAGCGTTCGTGTGCAACAAACTCATAAGGGCCAGAGCCCAGCTGGAGAGTCGGGGGCTGCAGGTGACAGTCCCAGCCCCTGGCCTCTTCGCCCTCCACAAGCTGGTCTTGCTTCTTCTCTGTCAACAGTGGAACTCTGCTCCCCGTCGCAGACCCAAAGGACAGAAAGGTCACAGGCAGACGGAGCCAAGACTCAGGCAGCACCTCCTCCAGTAGCCAGGGGAACTTCCAGTCACGGTCAGGGCAGGAGCGCTGTGCACGGGAGGCTCTCAGATCTGTGCTTACAGCAGAGCGGGACCCGTGCCGGGGGCCTCACGTGGCACCAAAGCTCAAAGCCGAGTCCAGAGAGGAAGGCTGCGCAGCAGGAGCTGGCTTGCTGGCTACTCATCACGAGGGGATGGTGACTGGGTGAGGGCAGTATCGGGACAGCGGGGCGGGCCCTCCAGCCGCTCAGCAGATAAGCGAGGGCCCCCTTCCCTCTCATCTGCAAACTCACGACTTGGTGATTTTCAGCCAGGCCTAACTCTGAAAAAGGCCTCACATGAAGCAAACATCAGCTTAAATACAGAGCAAGAACCACTGAGGCAAACAGCTTGCCCCAGAGAGAACATTTGTTTAGGCACAGACAAGGAGAGAACAGGAGGTGGAAACTATTAAAAACTCTGCCTAAAGGATGGAACGCGTTGCTCACAAGGACATTATCATAGATGCTTGTACGCACCTCCGCAGCTCCGGCTTGAGCCAACACCTACCATTTGGTGCAACCCAAGTACTTGTTTCAAAATTATTTCACTGGCAATCCACATAAAATGTCATTTAAAAAGTATCTAAGAAGACTTCACGGAGGTGCGCCTATAACCAAATTGGCTTGCCAACTGCTACGCGGCATGCATTCTGCAAAGCCCATGTGCTGGAAACTCCCCAACTGCAAGAGCTAAGAAGGGGAACCCTTAAACCACAAAAGTGATGACAAAGGATAGGAATAGGGAGACCACTTCTGCAAAAGAGAAGAGGACCAGGAGGTGGAGGCAGGGAGGGCAAGGGGACCAAAAAAGAATTAAGACCTGCTGTGTACCAGCTCCCTGGAAGAACACGGTCATTGTGTACTGCAGGTACCTACCAAGAAAACCAAAGAGGCCAGGAGGCCATGCGGGCGCTGCCCTCATGGGCGGATTAGTGCCCATCCCTAAGGAGATGGTTAGTTCTCGTGAGAGCGGTCCTATCCTTTTCCCGCATAGGCTCTCCTGCCCTGCTGCCCCAGCTACGTGTATCGCAGGAAGAAGGTCCCGGGCAGATGCTGACCCTTCAGCCCTGTAGGTCCCAGCCTCTAGGACAGTAAGAAATGAATCTCTAGTTTTTAGAGAAGGAAAATTTAAAGTCATTTAACTTACATTTAAAAAACAGTATTAATTGTAGGGTACATTTTAAGAGTGGAGTGTTAGCTGCCTTCCAACAAGCCATAAATCTTGAATGGGCCAAGAAAGTGAAATATTTATACACAATGGATACTACTCTGCCATAACAAAGGGTTTGCTAGAGCCATCTGTAGGAAAGTGGATGTACTTGAAAGCATAAGGTCAACTGAAATAAATAGGACACACATTCTTAAGTATCTTTTCCTCGCATATGAAAAATCAGAGTATAAGTAGTAGAAGTAAAGGAAAAGATAGATCACAGGAAATAGATGCTTTGTAAAAGGGAAGGGGACCAAGGGATGGAGGGGAGGGAGAGGAAGGGGGACTGAAAACAATGAGGACAGGCTCTGTGCCCGCTCCCTGCGAGGAAGGTCATCTTGTAACGAACACTTGCACTAATAAGCATATTTTAAAGACAAAACCAAACAAAAAGACTTATCTCAGCATATAATGAAGACACTAAACTGCCCCTCTCTGTGAGAAAACCTCCTTTATAGAAGAGCCTGTTGCCCTAGAGATAGTGATATAACACCACAAGGGCCTGGCGCAAGACTACGCCAAGTGCCCGAGCTGCGTTTGCAGCCAGCATCCCTGAGGAGCCCGTGCAAATCTGCACAAGGCCCGCAGCCGGGCTCTTCAGCTGGCAGTAAATCTTCCGCGTGGCCCTCTCCTGCCAACTCCCGCAGACTGGAAGACCCCTTAGCGCAGACAATCCAGCTTCTTTGTTCTGCACACAAATGCTCACAGCCTTGGAAATCTCAGACAACCACCACTCATCCCCACACTGCCATCAGAGCCTGCGGTGACAGCTCCCCCAGGGGACCTGGTGTGAGGTACAGGGAGGACCCAGTATCACTGAAGGACAGAGCCAAGAGGCGGGCCCAAGCCCATCGCTGAACCTGAAAGGTCACACATTCCCCAGAGAGGCTTGCTTACAACGCAAGCAGTGTCTCACAGGAAAACCAGCAAGCGCAGCGAGCACTGCCCAGGCAGCCAAGGGAAGCTGGGACAGCACGGTTAGCCCAGCAGGCACGTGGGTGCGCGAGGAGTGCTAGGCAAACTGCAGACCCAGAGCTTCAAGAGGTCCTTGAATTTGCGTGCTCTGAGGAAGTGCTGCCTCCGGGCTGGGCGTCCCTGCTGTCATCAGGAGATAAGCTACTGCCTGGCAGGCACTCCCGGGGTCCCAAAGGCAGCGGTGCGCTGTGGACAGATGGCTCAGTAGCTCCCAGGCCAGCAGAGATAAGGCTGTCAGGAGCTCCGCTGCAGCCTCCAGCTCCAGTCTTCCTGTCTGCCCAGCAAATGTGATGTTAAACTCTTCACCCATCACTTTAAAAGAAGAGAGAAGCTACATGCCATGCGTGGTGGCCTGCGCCCCTGGCTTCTCCAGAGGCTGAAGCAGGATGATCACTTGAGCCCAAGAGTTTGAACCGTGCAAGGGCAGCACGAGGAGATGCTTCCTCTTCCCCCATCTTTTTTTTTTTTTAATTTTTTTGAAAAATTCCTGACATTACAGAACTAAACTGAAATGTATTAATATCCCACTCTTACATTTTCATGACAAACGGAAAAATTCATGAGTCAAAAAAACAAACAAAACAAAAACCAGAGAAGCTTATAAAACTAAATATGGATCTCAGCATAAACAGATGAACAGAGAAAGGAACTAAAACGCTTTAATTAAAAAATCATGAGTGGATGATAAAGTGTGTAGAAACTGAAAATTTACACACTATTTAAAACCTGGAATCGCTGACTGCTCAGAAACTACACAGATGGATCATGGGAGGTGGCGAACCGCAGAGAGGGTTATGGATGAACCTGCACTGTTCTAGCTGTTCCCCATGCCACCCATCTCCGAGGAAAGCCCAACACTGATTAGACATTGAGCCAGGCTAATGCTGGCAGCAGATCCAGTGATGGTAACCTGCCCACCAGTAGATCCTTCCACTGGGTTCGCAGTTTTGATCTGCACCCCAGACATCTGACGGATCTCATTGATTCTGGCACCTTGACGGCCAATTATGCAGCCAATCAAATCGTTTGGAATGGTGAGTTCATGAGTAGGCTGAGCAGATGCATCCAAACCTGCACTGAATCCGGTGTTGCCGTGCGTCATGGGAAAATGGGACTGTTGCATTGCCAACTGGTGCAGCTCGGTCAAATCTGGCTGTGGAATGGCATACTGTCCTTGATGGTATAGGCATGACCACCTGCAAGGATGACTGGAGAACTTGATGGCTTGGGCGGGTACAGGATGGTTACGCCCTTCGGGGGGGACTCCAACATGACCACGCAGATCTGTCTGACACACTCAATGATGGATCGCGGGATGCCAGCAATAGTGATGGCCCGCTCAGTTGAATTGGGGAGCACATCTCCCGCCAGTCGGACCTGAGCCCCTGTACGCTCTCATACTTCCTTGATCTTGCAACTGCCTTTCCCAACGAGACAGCCACACTGACTAGTGGGGACCACCAGCCTCAGAGGGACCGGGGTCTACTGGCAGCTGTGCTATTGGTCATAGAGCTGCTGATGTCCTCTTCCAGTTTGTCAATGATAATAGCAAAGGCTTTGAAGATGGCATTAATGGGTCCAGCCTAAGTGATAATTTGCTCAGGACAAGACCCTTCTGAGATGTTGATACGTGCAGCATCTCCTCACACATCTTCTTGCTGATTCTCCTTTCTTTCCAATGATACTGCCAACTTCTTCCCATGCATAAGTAGCTGGATGGTGAGAGTGACATTTAATCCACCTTCAATCACACTGGTGTCTATGTCGAATACTATGGGGAGCTGGACTTTTTGAGTGCTCAAGTCTTTGGTCACTAGGGGTGGGGGTTAAAAGCCAAAAACTGAAGGTGCAAGGGGACTGAGGGGAGCAGGCGGGCGGGAAGGGGAAGGGCAAGGGGGGGGGGAACAATAGGGGTGGGCGGGAAGGCGAGGCAGAGGAGGAAGGGGGGATGGAGGAAAAGGAAGGGGGAAAGAGACCCCTGGGCAGGAGGAGGGCAGCGGAGGGCTGGCAGCAGAGGGCGCAGGCTGCGGCTGCTCAGGCTGCTGCCTCTGCGGGTCTCTGCTCCCATCTTGTGAACTTTTTTTTTAAGCTAAGAATGATGAATTGTAATATTGTTCTTCAATCCAGTAGATCTAAATTATTATCACTTCAACCTGTCTTAAACATAAAAAAGTATTATCTAAGTGTGGTGACACACACTCGTAGCTCTAAGGAAGGGGAGGTCAAGGCAGGAGGATCACAAGTTTGAGGCTAATTTAGGCAACTTTGTGGGGTCTTGTCTCAAAAAAACTATTTTTTAAAGAACTGAGGCTATAGGGCCAGCCAGATAGCTCAACAAACTAAAGCACCTGCTTAGGCAGAGCACACTGGCCAGGGTTCGATCGCCGGCCAGGGTTCGATCGCCGGCATGCTGTGCTGGTCTTGCCCCCGGGGCACACTGAGATGGCTGGCCATTGAGGCTGGGCATGGTGAAACATGCCTGTCATCCATGCACTTGGGAGGCTGAAGACAGGAGAATCACTACGAGTCCAATCTACGTAGAGACCATGTAGACCCTGTACTAAATACAAAAAAAAACCAAAAACAAAAACAAAAAACTGAGGCTCTAGCTCAGGATAAGATCTCCAATATTCCTTAAAATATCAACAGGATGGCTGACATTCCCTTATCTATACTCAATTGTCAACCTGTCACACCTCATATCCACGCATCTTGAGTCAGAAGAGCCGAGGTCCCAGTATGCCAAAGCCACACGTGCGTAGGGGTAAGGGACAGGACCATGCAGGCTGCGTTCTAGAACGTGTATCTGCCATTGTGTGGGCAGAGGCAGCCCGCGGGCAAAGAGAAAGACGCGAGCACCACGGCTTAGGACCCGGAAGGCGCGCGCAGGCCCCGGTGGAAGCAGGCCCGGGCACAGACACACTCCTCACTGTCACATTCCCCAGGAAGGGAAGCAGACAATCTTTTTCTCTGCTCTGATACAGTAAGACAGCATGATCAACCGCACTGCTCGCCCCAGCCCATGCAGAAGACTGAAGCTGCTCTGCAAAACTTAACAGTTACACTGAGCACGGAGGAAGGGTAAGACATCTTTACCGCAGTACAAAATGCATGGCAATTTCTCCAACAGTGCTTTCTAAGCTCTTGAACTCCTAATTGCACACGTCAGTGCATTGTCCAAGTTACTCTGGTTCAGTGCTAAGAGAAATAAGTCAAGACAATTAGCTCTGAAGCCAGCAGAAGAAAGCACGCGCCTCCACCTCACAACTGCCCGCTGCCTCCCAGCCAGGCTCGGGTAGGTAACGTGCAAGAGGGAGGAGGAAAGTGGTGTGCAGGCCTCTGAAGAGACTCTCAGGCAAACGTGTGCTGAGCTGGACTTCCAGGAACTCTGGGGCAGACGCTGTCCTGCGCCTCAACGACGGGAAAAACACTCTGGGGCTCAGAAAGTGACCGATGTGGAGATCAAGTATAGAAACCTATGGAAATTTCCTGGCCTCCTGGCAGGGAGGCCAAGAGCTCTGAGAGGCAACTTGGCTTTTCAGAGGATGGGACAGTTCCATCCGGTGACAGGAACCCTGAGAGGCCACCTGAGCCTGACCAGGTCCTGTGTCCAAGGCCCCCACCCATTTCTGTTTAATCTGAGACACTGCCCTGTCTCCACCCCTGGTGGACGTCTTTTCCTTTCTGACCCTATCCCTCACACCTGGCCCTCACTTTCCCTCTTGTCACTTCCCAGTCACGGTCCCCTGGGACTTCCCTTGGTCTCACCCGGGAGGAGCCTACGCTGGGCTTCCATTCTGCCAGGCTGAGAATACCTAGACACATCACCTCCTCTGAGCCGCCCTCCATCTGTGGACCCCTCAGCAGGGCAAAGCCTGCTCCTAACACCTTTGCTCCCAAGGAGAAATCAGTGTGTACACAAGTAGCTCCTGGGGTGTCAGCCCTGCCTGCCAGGCCACCTCTGCCCGTGCACCCATATGCTCAGCACGGGGCAGCAGCAGGCCCTGGGAAGGAACGGAGGGAGGGAGGAAGGAGGGAGGTTGAGGTAATTTACATCTATCACCCAAGAAGTGGCTGACCTCTGCCACCAGAGCGTGCTGTCTTTGACCATCCCTGCCCTGACGAATCACCCGACCTTTTGGGTCCAAGTCGCAGACTAGCTCATTCACATTTGCAGAACCTGGTAGCAAGAGCGCGGGCTACACACCACCATACTGCGGACCGTGCAGCGTCTACCTACACCTGCTTCACTTGAAGGTCTCTTGGAGTTCCCTGCTTCCGGCAGTCAGGGGCAGGGGGACCTCATCCATTCATAGCCTGGTCTTCCGAGAGTCTCGGCGCAGACCACAGGGTCAGTCCCCAGTGCCACTGAGGGCTCTAAGAGCGCCTACTCCTACTTCCTGGAAGCCTCCAGGGCCAGATGGTCATCAAGTTGTTTTCCCAGAAGGTCCTGAGTTCACTTAAGCTGAATGATTTAAGAAGTTTTTTGCCTTTTCAGCCCAAAGCAGAAGTTCTTTCCAGAACCCGAAGCAGCCCTGTACTCTCTCCCTGTACTCTCGTGTAGTCACTCTCCCTGGAGCACCACCTCCTAGGAGTTCCCAGTGAGTGCCTGCAATTTTCAACCCTACAGCTGAGGGGACACCGGGCCAGGGCCAAGAAGGATGTAGATTCAACGGCAAGGGCAAGGGCAGAGATGGCATTCAGAATCTGGCAGACCAGGCTGCCGTCCCCTCTAGCTGGTAGCCCTGGAGAACAGCAGCGAGGACCGGCAGACTCCGCGGTCACACAGTGACAGGGTCCTGGGCTGTTCTCAGGTGCTGGTTCACTTGATGATTAGGACACCCCAGAGCAGGTCCCAATAAAGCTCCCGTTTTACAGATGCGGGAACAAAGCAGTTTAAGAAGTTGCCCAAGCTCCCAGGGCTCCCAAGCTGGTAGAACAGGTTTGGTTTCTCTTTCCTTTCTTCTTCCCTTTTAGAGCAGCTTTCCCAATGTATAATTTACCATAAAATGAATGGAACCCAGCCAAGTCCGTCCAGACTGCTCCACACACTCACAGCACCGGCCCGCCCGCCTGCTCACCTTCCTTGAGCCCCAGTTTCCAGACAGAAGCTCTGCTCGGCAGAGCAGGTAGGGGACCCTAATCATGCCCCAAACCTGATAAATACCAAGAAGACCCTTAATGAAATGGGGGGGGGGGTGAGGGTATGATGCAAGGCAAATGCAAAGGGGAATGGCACAGGGTGAGGTGGAAGATTCACACGTGCTGAAGAGAAAACGAGTACGGATGGTGCCCTTAAATGGGAGCTCATCCTAGGAAGCATTTGTAGAGGGGGGCCAGGCTGAGCACGCAGGGCTTACGTCGGGCTGGAACACTCGACGTGCACAGCGTGGCAGGGCCACAGGCCAGTGCGTGGATTAACAAGATGAGTCCTCATGCGTGACACGCACCGTGTGAGCCACCGGCTGCACACCCTCACAGAGCGTTCACAGCGCCTTCCCTGGACACAGCAGGACAGGACAGCTCCGCAAGCCCTGCAGAGGAAACGCCCCCACGCGTGGGTGGAGGGTGCCCCAAGGAGGAGGCCGCCGGGCTCTTGTCAGCTCTCATCTGCCAAGGCGCACCGCTGTGCTCTACAACCTCCTGCCGTCAGGAGGAGGCCCTTGTCTCCCAAACTGTGACCAAACTGAGTCCACCCTGGGAACCAGGCCCTGACCGGGGCAGGACAGTGGCAGTGAAGCATCAGTAGCAGGAACAGTCGCCCAACCCCCAGGCCTGGGCTCCCCTACAAGCAGAACCCCTCGAGGGAACTCAGCCTCCGACACGCAGGACAGCCCCAGCCACGACCGGGCCACGGTGGTCCCCACTGCCCACAAATGCTGCACAGCTGCAGGGCTCTCTTCCAGGGTCTGCCACAGGAAACACGAGTGCCTCAGAGGCAAGCCCCAGTCAGAAACCCTTCATGGCTCTAACCGTCCAGGGGCATCAAGTGGACCTTTGTTCACCTTAAACAATAAACTCCCTGACAAGAGTGGAACCAAGAGCATTCATGTCCCGATTTCAAAGGCCCTGGCTTCCCGGAGCACATCTCTGTGTCTCTGTGTCTCTGTGTCTGTCTCTGTGTCTCTGTCTGTCTGTCTGTCTGTCTGTCTGTCTGTCTGTCT
>NDGN011550707.1:0-11454 GCA_002564285.1 Tympanoctomys barrerae | reverse complement strand
AAAAAAAAAAAAAAAAAACCTTTTAGAAAAGGCAAAACTATTGGGATGGAGATGAGTCTGTCAGGGTCTGAGAGCACAAGGGAATGGGGGGGGGGAATAAAACTGTATTTTTATTGTAGCAGTAGATACATGACTATGCATTCATCAACGCTCATTAAAGTCAGGAATCAAGAGAAGTTCTGCTGTGATATAATAACTAAAATTATCTGGGTGTGATGGCACATGCCTGTAATCTCACCTTTAGGGGGTGGGGTAAGAAGATCACAGAGTTCAAGGTCAGGCAGGGCCACACAGTGAAACCCTGTTTTGAAAAATAAAGACAAAACAAAACACAAACCCTAAACCTAGAATTTAGAGAAGTCTCATAGAATCTTTCACTTTTAAAAAATAAGTATATTTAAAGCTTTCTGATGCCATTATTTCTCTGAACTTAGGAATGCAGGCACATATAAGCAAGTACTCAAACAGTAAAATGCATGGGAAGCAAATAATGAACTTTTAATAAATGAGATAAAATGTTTATGTATATTCAACAAGTTTTTTAAAATTCTGGAAATACAAGATGTTACATTCATCCAAAACACAGAAATATTTTAAGATTATAATGTGATAATCTGAACCCAATAGAAGTCACCTATTGAGAGGAAATTGACTGTTTGGAACACACAAATGACTTCTTTACCAGGGTTCAGTATTTTTTTTTTTTTGCGGAACCGGGATTGAACTTAGGCCCTTGCGCTTGCCAAGGAAGCGCTTATTCCACTGAGCCATCTCCCCGGCCCCTAGGGATCAGTACTGCAAATGTTTGCTAGTTGTGTGTCTGCTTTCAGACATCAGGTCAGGAGAAGGAGGGGAATGTGTGTGTGTATACTGTATGCCTCTGGATCTGCCAATCAGTGTGTCCTTACCCCAGGTCACATAAAGCATAAAGTATGAGATAAAGCAGCATAAAAGAGTGGGAGAAATGTGGATTTCAGAGTCAAGCAGAGCTAGATTCAAGTACTAAAAGTATTAAGGATTTTTTGTGAGGCTTCTTTCCTCTTGTACAAAACCAAGGTTATTTTTCCTATGTACAACCATTCTCACGACTGAGACAATGTACAAAGATGTGTGGAGCACTCAGTCCTCCACAAAGGATGGGTCTCTACAACAGCAAGTTTCTCTCACGTTAACACATTCCAAGGGATAGCTTGCTGCACAACAAAGCTTATGGGGAAAAAAAATCTTTCTTCCAGTACTGGAGGTTAAGCCCAAGGCTTTGTGCACATTAATTAAAACACTCTATCTGAGGTATCTCTGAGAATCTCTCACTCTATCTCTGAGCTATATGCCCAGCCCCCAAATGTAACTGTTTCTAAAATGTCTTTTGGGAGGTTGGAGGTAGAGCACAATGGTAAAGTGCTTGCTTAGCATATAGGAGCCCTGGGCTCAACCACCAGTACCATAAAAGCACCCCCCAAAAAAAATTGTATTAGATTTCAAGTTAATCACCAGGTAAACTGTTTTTTTCTGAATAAAACTTATATAAAGGTTAATTACTAAGTCAGCATCATATATTATTTGATCCTCAAAGCAAGCCTTTGAGAAACTTGCTGTCCTCCTAGTGTATTGACAGGGAAACATGTGCTCATAGAGATGTAGGTGCAAACACAGGTGCAGGAACTTGAGCCTTCTGAGTTTATCGTCTAGATACTCCCCTCAAAGAGAATCAAGGAATAAATCAAAGGAGACACCCACCTGAAAGTTCAATGAATTTCTATTAACCGATTAATAAAAATTAAAGTGCTCTTTCTTCCACTATGGCTGTTTCTAGATGTTCTACATAGATCTTACAGGAAGGAATGATATACAAAACCTCTACTATGTGTCTATTTTTCTGCTGAATAATTTGCAAATACTCTTACCTCTTGTGAGGTGAGTCCTTAAGCTGAATTTTAGAGATGAAAAAGTGGGTTTCAAGAGATTATATAACTTAACAGAGAAGACAAGCTGGCCAGGGGAGCGGGTAAGCCAAGCCAAACCTGCCTGGCTCCCCAAGTCATGCTCCTTCTACCACACAACACTGCTCACTCTTGGAATCGTTATGAGGGACTCATAATTTTTAAAATCTCAAAGAAGTCAACTTCCTGATTTCCTCACATTGCCCTCACAGCCTACAGAACAATCAGTGTTTTTCCTGAACTTCTAGAAATTGCCTTTTCATTAATAACAAAATAAATAGTGAAGTGTATTTCCTTTCAAGAACTTTTTATTATTAACCAAGCATTTTGAATGCCCCACACAACATGTGCCTTTTAGAAAAAAATTACTGAAGCTAGTTTGCACCATTTCTACAAACTTGCTCTGCTGAGTAAATAGTTTTGATGAGAACTAAAAATTGTTATAGTAACTATACAACCAAAAGTGTTTTTATCTTTATTGAGGCTAAAACCAAAAATAAATTTAGAAAAGAAGAAGGAAGACTTCAGTGAGGATTTGAAAGCTCTGCTGGGAGCTTGGGAGGGCTAACATCATCTCCATGGGGAGGAGCCCTTCAGAGCCTCACAGCTCACTGGGCTCTGAGCAGGGTTGGGCCAAGGGTCTCTCCTCTCCTGACCTAGTGCTTCCCCTACTACCTCAAGATTCTAAGCTGAGTCACATCAAGACGTTGTACAGGAAAAGTCTCTTGACCGCTGCCTTAGTTTCCCTAGGCACCGCTCTTGGGAAAGAGAAAATAATAATTTCAAGCCAGTGCCCACACCTCCAATAGAGAATAAATTAGCTCTTGTATTTAATATCTTGAATAAAAGTGGCAAAAATGCTAATAGTCAAATGCAATTAAAATTTTTACCACTATCATCTATTAGGAAGAAGGTACCAGAAGAACTTCTGTATAATTCTTATGAACATACCTCAAAAACATTCACAGGAATACGGAAGGAAATAGCCAAAAAACATGAATTATGGCATGAGTCCATCATGAGTTCTAATAAGTTCATCAGAATTTAATAAGATGATTTTGATTGGAAATTTTAAAAATCACAGACTATTGGAGTATTAAGGTATACTGACAGCTATTCAATCCCATACTCTTTAGAGATGAAGTTAATTAGGTCAAGCATCTTCCTCAATATCACCTGGCCTGTTTGCAATACATAGAAGACTTTAATCCAGGTCCTAAAACTCCTAATCTTTTCTATATACTACATTAATGAAGACTTCTTTTATTGGCTACTGATGCTATGAAGTAATCTAAAAGTTATAAAATGACACTAATTTATTCAATATTTTAAAAATAAAACTTCCACTAAAGCCAACCAGATTAGCTAATGGAATAGTTGATGCTGCCCAGGTTAGAATTATTATTGACATCTATAATGAAAAACATTATTAAAATTCTAACTTAAACTTGAGTTGAACTTGGTACTTAATGGGTAATGGACACACATGTAATCCCAGTACTGGAGAAGCTGAGGCAGAAGATCACCATGAGTTTGAGGCCAGTCTGTGTACTACATAGTGAGTTTAAGGCTAGTCTGGGGCCAGTCAAATAGCTGAGCAGATCAAAGTGCCTGCAAGCAGGCACAGGAATCAGGGTTCGATCCAGGGGCCTGCTATGCCGGCTGCACCCCTGGGGCAGGCTGATACTGCAATTGAGACTAGGTGTGGTGGTGCACGCCTGTAATCCCAGCTCTTGGGAGGCTGTGAACAGGGGGATCACTATGAGCCTGATCAAGTAGTGGAACCCTGAACACCCTGTAGACCCTTCCCCCATCCCCACCCCCAAAAAAGGCTAGTTTGCAGCATAGAGCAAGACCTTTTCTTTAAAAAAAGTTTACTTTTATGGCTAGAGAGATAGCTTGGCAGCATAAATGCCTGCCTGGCAAGCACAAGGTCCCAAATTCAATCCCTGGTACCGCATGCTGTGCGGCCCCAACCCCCAGGCATGTGATGCTGGCCCTGGAACCCAGGTGCATACCTGTAATTCCAGCACTAGGGAAGCTGACAGAGGAGGATCACTATGAGTCTGAACTGCATAGTGAGACTCTGTATCACGAAAAAACAAAAAAATTTAAAAAAATAGCATAACACAAGCATAGATTTTTATGAGCATTCCTAGATCTTTACAATATTATATGACAATCCCTGTGTCCCACATTCACAAGGAAAGTTTAAAATCCATTTTATCTTGGGGATGTAGCAGTCATCAGAGGCACACAGAGGGCAGACAATAGGTGGATACAAATCACGAGCAACTCTGGATTTTGAGGACAGCACTCTTAAAACAAATATACCTAAAATCCCAGATAGTTAATCCCTATGTCTCAAATGTGAGTGAACAGACTACCATTTGGGAACTACTACTGAAGTTTTGCCACTCGTATTCCAAGCCAATATGTAACCAACAAACACTAGTATCCTTCTGGGAAATTTATATGAGAAAATTTCTTCAAAGACTATTTAAAAGGGCTCACCAGTTTAACAGTCTTAGCTGAGAAAACTTCCCAGAAGAATGAGAAATTGAAAGAAGAGGAACAATATCCAGAATGCAAAGCACTGAACATATTAACATCTATCAGGGGACTCATAACCAGCATTTGTTAAAGAGGGTTTTAAGATTAATAGCTAAAATGAAATTAAATGTAAAACATATTTAAACTAATCTATGCATGTTAGATACACAAGATCTCAGGAATAGTCACTAAGTGTGACACAGAGCCCTAAGCAATTGTTTGCCAATTCTCTTTTTAAAAAAGTAAAAACCTGAAGATAATAATCATCACAAGGCTGCACATTGCTGACATCTGGGCCAGATTACAACAAATACTACATTCTTGTTCAACACAGCACCAAAAACAAAAATAACAAACAAAAAAAGCCTGCTCAATTTAACTGTGTCCCAGGAGCTATGAAGAATAAAAAACTGCCTAGTCAACAGCTTCTGGGTGTGGGTGTGGGTTTGCTTGCTTGTTTTTCAGTTTTTTTTTTTTTTATTTCATGCATTTTCAATACATCTACGTACTTTTGTCCCCCCCCCTCTTCTACCATTGTCTATCCGGTGCTCCAAAAGCTTGTACTACCATTTATTAATGGAACAAGCCTCAGATTCTAACATGCCAAAAGAACTGGCCACTGGTAAGAAATCATTTGAAGGACACCAGCAACTTTTGTTAAGGCTATTGTCTTATAGTTAAATGCCATTCAGAGCAACTTGAACTGGACCTTCCTACCATCAAAGAGAGTAATTCACTGAGTTGCCTGGGATTTGGCTGGCAGGCCATCCTAATATTTATCTGGGGACAACTTTCACCTTCGGCCAGAAAATAAGAACACAGAGATTGAAACTGACCAAAGTAAGGAAAGTTAAGTACTACAGAAAAGTCTTATTTTGGGTTTGCAGAAGTTATTCCCCAAAGGTTGGAATGGACAAAACAGCTATAATACATTTGTGTATGTGCACAGGTATACATACAGAAGGACTCGAAAACATTTAGTCAGCTTTTGGCCAGACTATAAGAAAAACATTTAGTCAGCATTTAGCACTTACTAGGATCTAGAAATATTCTCACAAATGAAGTTTGAAGTACAAAATCAGTTGTCCTCCATATATATTCTCAAGAATTCTGTTAAACTATTCTAATTTCAGTGCTCCAATTCATTAGCAAAAGTTAGGAAAAGAAGAATCTGTGATGTTTTTAGATTTAAGAAGTTTCAAATAATTAATATATAGACACCAGAGCAGTAAGGAAAAATTAACAAGTGACCCTTGGGCTTATCAAGTGACTTCCCCAGGCTTCAGAATTCCTGATTTTTTTATTAAAAATAAGTCCCAAAACATTTATCTTTCCTAAGCTTTACAACTAGCTTCCTATTCTGAATAAAGATTTTTTTTTTTAGATATAAATAAAACTTAAGGAGAAAGCCAGATTTTAAAGCATCTGAGACTGACAAATTGAGAAAAAAATATGGTAACCCTCAGAAAAAAAATCTCAGTCTGACTTAGAATTTGGAGCTGAAAGTTATCTCAGGTTTTCAGGTTCCACTCTTGTGAGATGATGAACTCATACTATCTTTTAATGAGAGGCTCGTATCTGCCTTTGATGTGTGAAAGACACTCCCAGCTGGAGAAGAGTACAAGAAAGATCTAAAACATTTGCTTCAGCTGCAAAGAGCTATTAATGAAAGTTTAGAAAATGAGGTAGCATTAGGGAGAAAATCTTTAGGAAAAAAAGATGGCATACTCTCATCTCATGAAATCGTAGGGGAAAATATTCCAGTAAAACAAAATCTGACAAATAATCTTCCTTCCTCTACACACCAGAGTTCGTCCTCTACCTTGTCCAGAGAACATTCTTAATCCCCTGTTACAGAGACAAAAAAGGGGCTTCGTACAATTTGCTGTTCACACAAAATACCAAGGGTGAGACTCTTACAACAACTATAGAAGTTATAAAACCCAACAGATTAATGAGCTTACACAGGAGAGAGTTTTAGAATTCTTATAAGCAAAAATTAAGCACATTTAAGAAAAAATCCATGTGAAAGCTAACTCAACACAAGTTCAGAGAAGTTCTGCATGACTAATGTTTTGAGAGTCTATTTTATTTGTCAAAATAAACTAGCTTCTTAACCACCTTTCCACCTAAATGTATTTTCTAACAATGCAATTCTACTTGAACCATAGTGCATGGTTACAGAAAACAAACATTAAATAACTTCCATAGGATGTTACAGGTTGGGACATAGTACTTGGGACATTTTTAATCACTTTAAATTGATCTACAAAGTAACTCCTTCCCTCAATAAGCAGCTTTGTAGAAGCAGCAAATTATATGAGACATTTCCTTATGATTCTCTGATAAAGGGATAAAATATGCACATGAGGAAAATATTAAATCCCTTCCTAGAAAAACACTGCATTTTGCTAACCCCTAAATTATGTATTTTTACACACAAACACACCTTCACACGGTAGCTCTCATCACCTTTATTTTACAGATGTGGGAAATGAGGATCAGACAAGTCAAATGATGTGATTTATCACATGGCTAGTAAATTGGAACTTTATTTTTCACTGACACATAATATTTGTACATATTTATAAGGCACAGCATGTTAATTTGATATCTAAGTCGAATGTGAATCTACTTCTAAATCTAAATGCATTGCTTTAGAATGCCAGATTAAACACAATGCTGTCATCTACCTTTTGTGAAAGAAATAAATGCTCCAAGGTAAAAATATTAAGGAAGGGAAACTGTCTTTGTGTGTATGCATATGTGTGCTTGCACGTGTGTGTGTCTATACAGACAGTCAAATACTGAACCTGGAAAATGAATTATTCCTGCAACTTTTGTTATTTATTCAAGTACTTACAGAGTACCTATTACGAGGCAGGTATTCTTTTGGGTTCCCTCAACTGCACCTAAACCCTTATGCCCTCTCTAGGAAATTATGTAATTTCTCCCTCCAAAGTTTCCACCTTCCTAGGCCAATGTGACATTCCTTTTTTTCTTCTCACACATGGCTGGCTGAAATCATGCCAAACCTCAGCAGCTTTTCGAAGTGATAAGTCTGCTAGAGTATTTATGTTAAAAATAACAATTTCAATAGCGTAACTGGAAATAAATATTCTACTCCAACAACCAAAATTTTAAAAGCAGTTAAGAAGAAAGGGATATGAACTTTCTTCAGATCCAGATTATCTCAAGATGACAATCGACAACTAAGATAGCGTCCCAGCCCACCATCAGCATGTCAACAACATGAAAATAAACTTTGTCAGCAGAAGAACTGCTGCTTCTTTTTAGCCTGATTAACTTACCCATTTCTCAAATTTTTAGATAATGTATTTCAGGCAATGCAGTCTTTTGGAATTAAAGACAAGGTCTAAGGAAAATATTTGTTTCTCATCTAAATTATTTTCTGCTGGCTTGCAGAAGCTGAAAATGGTCGAAGGCTTTTGCTTAGCATTCCCTTTGATAATAGCAGGGGACAGAACCTGCTTAACCTCATTTCTCAATTCCCTGAATAATAAAATAAAATGGAATATTATGGTTTAGCCCTTAAGCTTGACAGGAAACTCAACTTTGGTACATGATGCATCAGTGTGAGTAGGCACTAGAGTACCATGCAGAAATGGTAATCCCTCAATTTGAGATTCAAGTTTGCATTCTGTACTGGAGCAGCACAACACTGAAGATTCAATTAAGCCTTCTGAGGAGAGAGCGAGACAAGACCAGGATCATTCCCATAAAAAAAAAGGAAAGTTATTTTCTCTCTCTTTTTTTTCCTTGAAAAAGAAAATACTGAAAGATAATTCTGATGTCTGTCCCAGCCAGAGCACTTGGAAGACGTGTCCAGCTGAGGCCAGAGCGTGGCTTTTTGAGTGAAGGCTATCACCGCGCTCTGGAGTTCAGTCTCCTCTGCACATACATAAACACAAGTGCACAGCGCCCCAACGCTGTTGTCTCCTCGGCCTCACAGCACTGCCAGTTGGCAAACCCAAGCCAGGAAGTTGTCAATTCCAATTGCGTTTAGGCCATGTAGTCCTATTAAAGAAGGCTTGCTGGTTAAGGGGCGTCCTCTGTTTCCAAAGCATGGGAAAAAAAAGGCTATGCTTAGATGGGAGCTGGCAACTTGCACTGACTAGAGTTTTCAAGGAGCTATGAATGAGTTTAACAAAGGAGGTCTGTGGCTAGGTTCTGGCTGCAGTCCATGTCAACAGTTTTTAAGGTCACAGGCCACACTAACTAACATTTATTCCCAGCAGACCCTGTTCTAAACACAAGCTGTAAGTAGTACAAATTTGGAATTTTTCTATAATCCCTTGAGATATTCCTGATCCTTCCACATGTTTCTGCTCAATTAAAAACAATTCTCACTTTGCACCACAAGAGAGGCCATGCTCGGCAATCTCAGTCCATCCTTAGGGTAGATGAACAAAAACCTGGCAAATCAAAGGGCTTGAGTGGGGAAGGGAAGGAATTCAGCTGGATCACACTGAAAAGTGCAGACAGCTCCCCAGGGGCTCAGTTTGTGAAAGCATAAAACGGGTTATGACAGAGATCCTGAGGCCATAAAAAACAGGTTTGAGGCATGCAATGGGAGTAAGTTCCTAGTCATTTTACACAAACAAGATAAAAATTTCCGAGAAAATTAAAAGGTCAACTAGGTAAGTAGAGAATAGTGATGATGTATAGAACAGATGCTAAATATCCCACTGTGAAATTAATACAACTATTTTTCAATTAAGACCAAACTTTAAACATTCTAAAATCAAGGTGTTTCTTGAGATAAATCTGAAAATTTAGTACAGTCTTTTTTCACCCTGAAAAGATATTTTTACATTAATGGCACATTTTGTAACTAAAGGTATTTTTAAATCTTACAAGACATCATGCACCAAGTATGTGATAGATACTGAATATAGTGTATCCAGAGAAAATAAAAATCTCTTAGTCTATCCATTAGAAGCATCTTCCACTTTATAGATGGAGAAACAGGCTCAGAAAGTTGATGTGACTTGATTACGTTCTTAGACCTAACAAATAGATCAAAATTTAGACACAGGTCTGATTTCAGAGCTCAAATCTGTCCCACAAACTTAGAGAAAACACACACTACAGTATCAACTATCACTACGGTAGTGAAAGCAATGCTACTCGGAATCATAAGATACACTGAAAAGTTATGAAAAGTTAAAAGATGTATTATATACAAATAGTGATTCCACACAAAGAATGTTAACATTTTGTGGTGCAAACATGCACTAATAAAAAAATACATGACTATAGTGAAACAAATACTTGGATTCGAAATGACAGACTAAAATTGCCAAAAGAGGGCTGGGGAGATAGCTCATTGGTCTAAGTGTCTGCCTGGCAAGCCCAAGGCCCTGGATTCAACCAGCATGTCATGCTGGCCCCGAAACCCCAGGCGTCAGTGCTGGCCACTAAAACCAGGCATCGTGGTACATGCCTGTAATTC
Source organism: Tympanoctomys barrerae (assembly GCA_002564285.1). Taxonomy (NCBI): domain Eukaryota; kingdom Metazoa; phylum Chordata; class Mammalia; order Rodentia; family Octodontidae; genus Tympanoctomys; species Tympanoctomys barrerae. The sequence continues at coordinate 1,485 of NDGN011550707.1, read as the reverse complement.
CAGTGTTGGGGAGGCTGAGACAGGAAGATCACTATGAGTCCAAGCTGCGTAGCAAGATCCTGTACCAAATAAATAAATAAATTTTAAAAATAATAAAATTGCCAAATGAACTAATTAAAGCAATAAAGAAAATTAAAACAGTCTTTTTTTTTTTACTATTATATAACTATTTTTACTAATGCTTTGGCATCCAAGTCATTTGCACTGATCATATGATATCTAAACATTTGTTTCTTGCTTTCTTTTCTGGGGAGCTGGGGGACCAAACTTGGGACCTTGCATTTGCCAGTAGGCGCTTATGTTGATGAGCTATATCCCTGGCCCTGTCTCTTGCTTTTTTAATATAGCATTATGTCCAGTATCTTTTCCATGTCATCAAATAATCACCCAAAACAATTATAGTGGCTATATAATTCCTAATTAAATTTAGCTATCCTATTATATTTCAATTTCTTATTTATTCTATATATAATAAAAATCCTTTTACATACAGCTACACATACATGTTTCTGAGTTTTCCTTAGAAAGATTCCCAAAAGTGGGAATTACTTTAGAGGCTATGAGTATATGTTGCCAATTTTTTCCAGCAATGTTGAAACATTTTTACATCTTTACGAATACCATGTAAGTGCCCACTTTATTGCCACCATGTGTCATTTTCAACTGGGCCTGGCCAAGACTTAGAGTTGGTTACCCCTATGCCCACACAACTCTCATCTATGACAATGATATGTACACAATTGATCGACCCTTCTATTTGCACTGACTGATATGACGTGCCTTTGCAAGATCCTTTATATTATCTCTAATCCTAAAATTGTAGGTATAAAAAGAATCAAGGTTCTGTAAGAGTAAACAGACAACCTACACTTCTCAATCCAGAGGACTGGGGTGCAAGGTCTGACTGCAGACCATACTCTATGCCATACCACCTTGTAAATCACTTACTCTTTCAGGTATGATTAACTTTTCTTCCACAATTCTGGGGACTGCCTCTTCCTCTATCAATGTGTCTGCACACAATGAAGCCAATGGGCAACAATACCTAGATCTCACAGGCTTTGAGGAAGAATTGCATGCTGGCATGCTGGTTAAGAAAAAAGAAGCAAGTGGCCGCACCAAATGCTCATCCACTTTGGCAGCACAACAAAATGCCACAACCACTTCAGAAAAGTTTGGCATTATCCCAACAAAGCTGAAGAGATATATATCTTATGTCACAGCTCTTCAACTCTCAGGTATAAACACAGAAGTGGCTCAAGCCTATGTACATCAATATACTCATGCCAGAATTTTCATAAAAATCAGGAACTGGAAATTGCCCAAGGCCACCTATAGCTGAATGCATAAAGAAACACTGGTATGGAACATTACATAGCAAAGAAAACAAACTACAACTATAAGCAACAGCATGAATGATTCTGAAATAAGAATGAAAACAATTATTCCAAAGGGTATAAGGGAACTTTTTTTTTTTTTTTTTTT